>SNQJ01S0012797.1:152048-177018 GCA_010110895.2 Picea sitchensis
TTTATTTAGCACTAACACAATTGGAGATCCACATGGCGATGTGCTTGGCACGATGACCCCTTTGTCAAGAAACTCTTGGATTTGTTTTTTTATTTCAGCATTCTCCATGACTGACATCCTGTAAATACCAATGTTTGGAAGAGGACAATCTTATTGCAATTGAATTTCATGTTGGATACCCCTTTTTGGAGGTAATCCCTTTGGTTCCTGAAACATATCATCATATTGATTAACAACCTCATATAGATCAGATTTCAACTTTGCATCACAACCTTGGAAAACTTCGTTTTCAATATCAGCTTTGGGTTTAATCATTAAGAGAACAAAATTCTTGCTAGCATTGACTAATATCTTCATTTGTCTCGCATTTACAAGTGACAAATTCATCTTCTTTGTATGGGATCTAACAATGTACTCAACTCCATTTTTAAACAAGTGATACTTATTCTCATGATGATGAAAAATGGCTTTTCTATCATATAAATATGGGCTTCCCAACACAATACCATAGATATCCAAAGGAATAACATCAAGCTCTACCTCATAAATAAAATTTGCAGTGATAGCAAACCTAAGTTTACACCTTCTTGTCACCTGTAATTTAGCATTATCACATATCCAACCAAGAGGGTATGGTTTAGGATGTGGAATTGTTTCCAATTTTAATTTCTTAGCAATGTCTTCAGATATAAGGTTTTCTTAAGATCCAGTATCAAATAGAGTATCTATCTTGGTATGCTTTGAAACAACCCTTATGCTTTGAAAGTTCTATTCTTTCTTTTTCTTGTCGAGTTACATTGAGATTATTGTTACTTGAAGAATTAGTACTTGCAATAGAACCTTTACCTTGATAATCCATGGCTGTAATCTTTGTTTCATCACCCGAATCAAAACCTAAATCATGTTGTATGGTTGCAACATTCTTTGACCTCTCTTTGTTGCCAAAATTTTTGGGTCTTCTTTCAGGATGAAGTTTCCAACAATGGTCTTCATCATGGCCATATTTTGAACAATGTTTGCATGTAAATTTTTCTCCCTCTTTCTTAACAGAAGCATTGTTTTTTCCATTGCCCTTGAACTTCCTCTTTCCTTTGTCTCCATGACTGAAAGGCTTCTTGTTACCCTCATGAGTTTCATTCCTTCCTCTTGCTTCCAAATGAGTCTCCTGAACACAAACTTCAACTAGATTTGAAGGATTAAACATGAGTATGGTATGTCTCAAATAACTATGTAAAGCTCCAATGTCTTTGAGAAAAGTTTCTTGAGAAGACAAATCTACTCCCAAAATCAAATCTCTTCTCCTAAATTCTTGAGTAAAGCTTTGTACATTTTGTCCTTTAGCTTGTCTAAAATTTTGCCAATCCATAGTAGCTTTTTGCATATATGCCAATGGGTAAAATTGATTTTTTAATTGCAACAATAAAATCATTCCAAGAGGTTAAAATTTTACCATGTTTCTTCATGTCCTCTTGAGCCTTGGCTTCCCACCAAATGAGTGTTGCACTATCCAATCTTAAAGAAGCAAGCTGAATCTTAGTTTCATCATCTTGAATTTTTTGTATCCTACAATACACCTCAATCTAACGAATCCAATTATCTAATTTCTCAGCATTTACCTTTTGGATAATTTGGAGAATTTGGAAGGTCTTAATGACGGTAGAAGAAAGAGATGGAGGTGAGAATTGGTGGGCCTGCATTCCTCCATTTCCTTTTGGAGTTTATCACCACTATCTCCCTTGTTCTTTCAAGGGTTAGACCTTCCTGGTAAAACCTTGTATTCCTTTCTTCCATCAGAGTTTCATCATTTCTCTCATTTCCAGACCTTTAAAGTCTTCATCCTACGTAGGAATATGTTCATGACTCTCTTCATGAACCATACTTGGTGAATACCTCCTTGAAGCTTTAACGGTGATATAATCTTCCTTCTTGAAGGGTGAGAACTTGGCTCTAAAGTTGACCTTCTCCCTCTTGTGAGTTTCAACCTTGAGCATCAGGAAAACAAAACACTTACAAATAATCAAGTCTTCAAAAACCTATGCTCTGATACCAACTTGATCTAAAAATGATGAAGACTTGTATTCTTGAAAAAATATTTACAGAGTTTTAATTCATGTGTTCAAATGAAAATGGATCAATTTTTAAACACAACTTTTATAGAAATTACATTCAAGATGCATACTATAAACAACAACAAATAACAATGAACAGCTTACATAACACAACAAATGATGATAAAGAGTTCACCCCTCTCTTGGGCCACATATCTTGGTCTAGCTTCTAATGGATCTTTTGTATTATTTTATCAAAGTTTTAAAATATGTTCTTTACAATGCTCCAAATAACAAATTGATAGCTTCAATGGCGAGCGTCAAAACTAGGGCACCGGCTTTTCGTTTGGCCAAAGTGAAGAAGATGAGACTTCACGGAAGTTCCCCTTCCAAACTGGCGTCTGGATTGCCAAAACCCCTTGCTCTTCAACATATCCCTGCGGTATATGTGCCAAAAACCCGAATTCTTGAAAATATTTGCAAGTTTTAATTCATGTGTTCAAATGAAAATGGATCAATTTTGCAAACACAACTTTTATAGAAATTACACATTCAAGATGCATATAAACAACAACAAATAACAATGAACAGAAAACACATAACACAACAAATGATAAAGGAGTTCACCCCTCTCTTGGGCCACATATCTTGGTCTAGCTTCTAATGGATCTTTTGTATTATTTTATCAAAGTTTTAAAATATGTTCTTTACAATGCTCAAAATGTCAAATAGATGGCTCCAATGGCTTCAGAACGATCAAAAACCCCTAGCTGGGCTTTTTCGGCACCTCGTTTGGCCAAAAATTGAAGAAGATAGACTTCCTGGAAGTTCCCCTTCAAACTTGCTGTCTCTGGATTGCCAAAATGCACCCTTGCTCCTTCAACATATCCCCCACGTGCATATATGTGTAAAAACCCAGCACCAGGCACAACCACACAACCGGTGCGAACTGTAGGACGGTTATGCGCCTTAGCCCCTAACCGCCAAGGCTGAGGGCACATGGGCCACCATATGACCGTGTGTATATTTAAAAAGGGCCAAAGGTTTAAATGGTCGGAAAGGCGCGCTAGTGGTTACATTGCAACGTATATGACCGGGGTCGGGGCTAAGCCCTGGCTCGGTCTGCGCCCATTTCAAAACTTATGCAAATTCAAATAATTTTTAAAAGGTTATATGTTAAGAACCATGTGGGTGGCGCGCTGGTTGGGCAGCCATTCCCAAAGCTTTTCCCATGCCCGGAGGTCGCGGGGTCGAATCCGACCAACAACATAAATTTTAAGCCAACGCCAGGGTGACACGTGGCGACCACTGAGTGGGCCACGTGTCAGCATTTCATTCACCATCAATGACACGTGTCATACACCAACTTGTCCACAATCTTGCCAACCAACACCTGCCATGTGTTGTACGGCCCTTCCATGTGTCGTATGGCTCTTCCACATGTTGTACGGTCTGCCACGTCAACATCTGTATGCACTGTACAGTCGACACATTTTTTTTTTGCCTGTTTGTCATTTTGAACAGAACGCGATATCTCTCTCATCCGATGTCCGTTTGAACCCAAACAAGTTGCGTTGTGTTCATGATGATGAGGCCTACACTCTCGTTCGATTTGAAGCGATTCTGAGCACTTTGAATTTTGAGCAAAATTTGATCCCCTAGATCAATAATAATGTTGATGATGTAATAATAATGTTATTTTTATTTTTTATTATTCAAATATTACAAAACAAAGTTACAATATAATTGTTTACTAAAATAACAATGATTATATTTTATTAATATTTAACTTTTCCAAATATTTTATTAGTTTATATTATCCAACTATTATAATATATGAAATTTATTCAATTAAATTTAAAATAATAAATATAGAGAATAATAATACATTTTTGTCTAAACACTTTCGATGATATGGTTTCATAGTGTTTTACTCTAATACAAACTTTATGGATATTTTATTAAAAAATAATATCACCCAACATTTTATAATTAGTATTTTAAGAATTAGTAAAATTGACAAAGGATTCTATACTTTTAGATAAGTATGGATCATTAAAAATTTCCTTAATTCTCACTAGGCTCTAGAAAAAGACTCTTTAGAATTTCCATTTCCTTTCTATATTAACACTTATTTCAAGGATAATGTTTTTTTTTTATTAATATAAGTTTATATGATTATAAAATTAAAGGATGGAGTGGAATAGGTGAAGGCCATGATAGTTTCACTAGTTAAGGTGGGGAATGCCATCAAAGTTGGTAATGCCAGGTACACCACAAGTACTATAGATGTTGCATGAAGTTATTTTGTTGGAATTGTCCTTAGAAGTTCCAACAAAGTAAGTATATATTTATTTGAATTTTTATTTTCTCAAACAATAAAATTTTTGAGGTTTGAATATTTTTTAATATATTCATTTTTCGTTAAATAAAGTATAATTTAAAATAAATCTTCACTATTATACACCACCAACTTTGTGATATCTCAATTAATGCTCAACAATTCAAAGGTAAACATAAACACATTTTAATAGAATACAACACCGATTTGCTATAATAAACAATAAACATGAAAATGAAAATATATCAAAACGAAATGTTATGTTTGTACGTCTATTTAATGTATTTTCAATATGGTGGTTGTAAATGGTTGTTAAATTTTCATATCCAACATTTTAAAATGAAGGAGATAAAAACATAATTGTCCATTATAGATACCCATAATAAATGAGACATCCACAATATAAATGTCCAAACAAATCATTTACATGAAATCAATCTCCATTGCCATCACTTCAATTATATTCCTCGCTTGGCATTGTAACATTTTTATTCTCAAAAATATGTTTAGATCTCAGATCATGTCTCAGTACGAACCACCAATCCTCATCCAACACATCTGGGTAAAAAAACACTTGGTTGCAATATTTTGGGAAAACATAAGTCTCCTTACTTTCAACCCACATTTTTTTAGAGTTAATACATATTATCCCACTATCACAATCTTCCTTTACATTTTTCTAGTCAAAGGTATCCCACCACTTGCAACAAACAATAACACATTGAAATGATGAGAAGTCCACTTGCATGATCTCTTGTATCTTTCCAATGTAACCTAACTTCCCCTCTATCATGTTTTCATCACGGTGGATAGCACAACTAGATTGGTCGAACTCAACCTCCACTCCACAATCTTGTGTGATGTGGCCTTCATCAACATACTCAGTGACAAAATTATGTCTATATGCCCGCATAGATGGGAAGAAATTCACTTGTAAAAGTATGAAGAAAGGGTAATGTCATATGTCTATTAACCGAAGCATTAATAAAAACATAATACATATTACAATTCAAATGTGCAATATTATAAATAGAATGTGGTACTTAGAGAGGTTATTACATAATTGATGCACTCAATCCTTATGTTTAGTGCATCTAGATCTTCTCCATGTGGGTTACGACCAGAAATCACATATTTCTCTTGTATTTGGTCAACCACCCAATTTTTGGGACATATTTTTTGCATATTTTCTTTTAAATGATCAGGAAAAGGCATGCTTCTACCATTAAACCATCTAAATTATTTCCTGTCACTATCCCATTTCCTTCTAATCTCTTCATACAATGAAACCCATTGTCTCATTGCCTCCTCTTTGTAAGGAACTAATTTATTGATGGATTCCATTTCAAAATTCGTTGATGTATACAAAAATTCAAAACAAATAACATGAGATCAAATATATATTATAAACTTAAAAAATGAATTTGTTGATGGAATTAAAATTTCTAAATTCGTTGATGTATAAAAGAATTAAAAAAAAATAGCATGAGATGAAAAATTTATTATCACCTTCAATGTAAACAATTTCTCTGTACTAAATTGAAAAAATATAACTGACTTACTCTTTATCAAGCACCTTTTTCTATTCAGATTCCGAACTTGAAGGTTCTTTTTTAATTTGATAAAAACACAGAACATGTATGGTACGACTAATAAAGTTATTGTGTGAGGTTTCCATAATGCTGCATAGATGGGATACCTTTCAAATCGAATAATTGGTAGTGCAATAATGAAAATTGTAACGATATATATATGTGTGTGTGTGTGTGTGTGTGTGTGTGTGTGTGTGTGTGTGTGACCAACAGAATCAAAAAATCGCGGTTCTCATACTTGCGTGACATGGGGCTGATTCCCGTCAACTACCTCTATAACCTCTAGGTGCGTCCACACAGCCCGCAAGCATGGGGCACGGGTAAATACGGGTGATAATCGAACTTGAGACCTCCTTTTTACATTTCCTTCCATTTACATGACACATGCCAATCGGTCTACACCCCCGCGGGCCCAATTGTAACGAGATCAACTCCCATCTAGTTGTTGTTTATGTTACGTCGAATATTCTATATAAGTTGAAAATGTGATGAACCCTTATTTAACAGATTCTGGACCAAGATATATTTTTATCTTAATCTGTCTCTTTCTACCCATAATAGGTACTGGTTCTTATCCTGATCCAGTTCTCTTTCTATGCTCCCCTTCCCTTTTGTCCTCATCTTAATGGTCGTCCCAAATGAATGTCCCTTTATGTCATTAATTTGATTGATGTACTCACTAGCATAATAGAGCGACTCGTATATTATGTACCTCTCTTACATATAGCCCTCTAGTTTTCCCCTTTGTCGAACAAACCCCTTCAATTTTTTCATGTACCTCTCTAAGAATAACATCTAACGACATGAGAACACCCCAACTAATTCAACCTCATTAGGTAGGTGAATTAGAAGATGGAATTGCAAGTCCATAAAAATTGTGGGAAGTTCCTTATAAAACATACAAACAATCTCAACTATATCTCAATGCCACAGTGGAATGCTAGCCATATGAATCTCCCTTGATGTGAACCAATGTACAAATGCATATAATTTCAATATGGCATGTCACAGGTCATGGGGGAAGTCATGGTTCACACAACCATGCATGGAAAAAGGATAATGACACTACAAAATAAACACACACATCATTAATTTCCATAAAACTATGAGTGCATAGCATATTTTTACCGACGTCAGTATATAACTAGGATAATCATGTATTCAACATACATACCCTTAGAAGTCTCAACTAGTCATGTGATTTATGTTGGGTATGTGTTAGATACTTTGCATGTGTGTGTGTGGACGTGTCAGATTCGACAATTTTGTATGACGATCCTAAATTCCTTTGCCCTTTGTGTCATGTGCGTCGGGCGCTTTCCTGGGGGGTCCCAGGGGGGAAAGGATTGGCTCCCCTCGTTATGCGCAGTGCCCTGAAATTGTTTTTGGGCATTTTTTTCTATTTTAGCAGATTTTTCTATTTTTAGTAGTTTTCTAAATTAATCCCGGATTAAGGGATTAGGGTTTTGGTAGCTACGAAATACCTAAAATATTGTTTATATTGTATTGTGTATGGTGAAATTAATACAATGAAGAGTTGAAAGGTGCGACACCAAGGAAGGCTGGTTTTCTCCCAGTTAAGGGTTTCCAGCGTAAATCTCTGTGTACTGTGTGTATGAGCCATTGATTAATTTCTATTTTTCTTAATAATCTGTATGCATTGTTTTACTTTACAGGCTTAAAACTTGCATGTGGTATCAGAGCTCGTTTTTGGCTTCAAGGGGATGCCTTTGTTGTTGAGGTTTTGGCTCAGTCTTGATAGATAAAGTTTATCTTGGGTCTATGATAAACCCGGGTTCAATGGGAGATTTTGCAATGGTGATTTTAGTGTAGAAAGAGGAATGACGAGCTCTTCTAGAATCAATATTGAGAAGTTCAACGATAAAATTTTTGAGCTGTGGAAGCTCAAGATGGAGGACCTTCTTGTAGACAAAGAATAATGGATCATTGTGGATCTTGGTACACAACCTACTGGTACATAATCTATTGCCACACAATCTACTGGTACACAATCTTCTATTACACAAACTACTAGTACACAACCTACTGGTATGTCGAAGGAAGATTGGGAGAAGTTGGATAGAAGAGCAAGGAGTATTATTCAACTCTGCCTGGCAGATTCAATGTTGTTGAATGTCTTTGGAGAATATACAACTAAGGAGCTATGGGATAAGTTAGGGAATTTGTATCAATCAAAGTCCCTGGTAAAAAAGTTGTTTCTTCGAAAGAAGTTGTATCATCTTAGGATGGAAGATGGAGATTCTGTGAAAGAACATTTAAATTCCTTCAATACTCTAGTAAGTTAACTTGTCTCTATTAATATTACGATTGCAGAAGAAGTTAAGTGTATTACTTTGTTATGTTATTTTCCAGACTCTTGGGATAATATGGTTGTAGCAATTCGTAGTACCACTCAATCTACATTGAAGTATGAGGATGTAGTTGCATCCTTGTTATTTGAAGAGATGAGGCGGAAAATCATGGATGGTCAGAGCATAGCTACTTTATTTGTAAGAGGTCGTACCCAAGAAATGAATCATGGTAAGTCTTTGGGGGGGGGGGGAATATAAATCTAAAGGTATATCTAAGTCTTCAGGAAAATATTTGACGAAATGTTGGAAGTGTGGTAAAGTAGGGAATCATATGAAAGATTGCAAGTCTAAGAAGGTTGATAAACCAAGGGGATAATGCCTCTTCCACAAAGGAAAAAACATCCACTGAAGAAGGCGGTGATGTTTAGATGACATCTACATGTACACATATATACCGTGGTCTATGGTTGATCAACTCAGGTGTGTCATATCATATGAATCCTCACATAGAGTGGTTCTGTGAATATGCAAAATATGATGGTGGTGATGTATTCCTAGGAGATAAATCGAAAACCAAAATCATGGGACGTGGAAGGATTAAGTTGGTGATAAAATATGGAAGGATTATAACTCTCCCTGAGGTTCTGCACATTCCAAAACTAGCCAGGAGCTTAATATCTATAAGCAAGTTGGATGATGTAGGTGTGGATATTGTATTGGGAAAGGACACCTACAAGATGGTACGAGGAGCAACGGTGTTGATGAGGGGAGTTCGGTGTGGAACTATGTACAAGTTGTTGGGAAGCACTTATACTAATGGGTGTAACTGTTTTGTTTTCCATGGGTAGAGAAATAAATAAGACAAGACCAATATTGTCCCTGGAAAGAAGACCATGCTGTGGGATCAAAGACTGGGGCATATTGGAGAAAAGGGCCTTCGAACACTACACGGTAAAGGTATGGTTGAAGGTATGTCTAATTTCAATCTAGATTTTGATTTTTGTGAACATTTCATACATGGTAAACAAAATCGAGTAAGATTCCCATCTGGTGCTAAAAGAGAAAAAGGGATATTAGAGTTGATACACAGTGATGTGTTTGGACCTATGCTTGTTCCATCACTAGGTAAATCTATGTATTATGTTTCATGCATAGATGATTTATAAGGGAACACATGGATTTATTTTCTTAGAAAGAAATATGAGGTACTTGATAAATTTAAAGAGTTTAAGGCTTTGGTAGAAAATCCAACAGAGAAGAAAATAAAGGTATTGAGGACAGATAATGGTGGAGAATTCTGCGGAAATGAATTCGAAGAATTCTGTAAGAAGTGTGGTATATCAAGGAAGAAGGATACTCCATACACACCTCAATAGAATGGAGTTGTAGAAATGATGAACATGAAACTGATGGAAAAATAAAGGAGCATTCTTAGTGGTAACGAGTTAGGACAATAATTCTGGGCAGAGGCAATGGGTACAACATGTTACCTGGTCAATCAATCACCCTCATCAGCAATGGATGATGAAACTCCACACAAGGTATGGAATGGTAAGAAACCCTCTCTTGAACATCTCAGAGTGTTTGGTTGTGATTCTTATGTACATGTTCCAAAGGAAAATAGGAGTAATTTGGATAATAAAGATGAAAAGTGTATATTTATTGGTTATAAAGATGGCGTGAAAGGTTATAATATCTGGAACCCAGAAACTAAGAAGACTGTTTACAGTCGGGATGTTGTTTTTAGAGAGGTGAAAGATGTTCCCAAACAAGAATTCCTACCAAGGAAAGAAGAACCTAAGAAAATAGAGTTTGAGTTGGATGATGCAAAATATGAATCAACTGAAGAAGAAGAAGTAAAGAAGAAGAACACCATACCCTAGTATTGAGGAGATTAGTGAGGGAAAGAAGGATACAAGAAATGTATAGTCCACCTAATTTTCGTTCTAATTTTTCTTTATCTATTATTGATGATGATCTTAGAACTATTAGGGAAGCAGTGAATTCGGAGGATAATAAACTCTGGAAGAAGGCAATGGTTGAAGAAATGGACACCTTGGATAAGAATGAGGCATGGGATCCAGTTGATTTTCCATCTGGAAGAAAATATATTGGTATAAAATGATTGTTTAAGAGGAAGTTTAATGTAGAAGGAAAAGTGGAGAAATACAAAGCTCGGTTAGTAGCAAAAGTTTATTCCTAGGTAGAGGGAATTAACTTTGGTGAGATTTTTTTCTCCTGTTTCCAAGTTAAATTCTATTAGATTTCTTTTATCTATTGTTGCTGCTTTTGATCTTGAAGTGGAACAAATGACTGTGAAGAAAACATTCCTACATGGGGATCTGGAAGAATAAATCTACATGAATTAACCATAAGGATTTGTAGTGAAGGGAAAGAAAGAGTTGGTGTGTAAGCTAAAGAAGTCACTATATGGTTTGAAGCAATCACCTAGGATGTGGTACCAAAATTTTGACACATACATCCTTGGGATTGGGATTTGTGAGAAGCAGGGCTGATCACTATGTATATTCAGAGCCAGTTGGTAATTACTTCATTTATGTAGTGTTGTATGTTGATGACATGTTGATGGTAGGAAATAGCACAAATGTTATCAAGGAGGTGAAATCACAACGATCCTCCAAATTTGACATGAAGGATCTCGATGCTGCTAACTTCATTATGGGAATGTATATTAAAAGAGATCGTGCAAACAAGAGACTATGGTTGAATCAAAGAAAACATGTTGAGACAATATTGCATAGATTTAATATGCATGGAAGTAAATCGATCAATGTTACTATTCCTATAGGTGTAAATTTATCTGCAGATCAGTGTCCCAAGACACACAAAGAAGAAGAGGACATGTCCCATGTTCCATATGCTAGTGCTGTTGGTGATTTGATGTATGAAATGGTCTATACTAGACCGGGCATTGCACATGCAGTGGGAGTTTTGAGCAGGTATATTTAAAAACTAGGGAAGGAGCATTGGATAGTAATAAAGAGGGTCTTCAGGTATTTGCGTGGCACTACTAGTTATGGATTGTTCTACCAAGGAAGACCAAGATTGGACAGAGTGTTGGACATACATGGGTTTGTTGATGCAGACTAAGCTAGAGATATGGATCATAGAAGATATACAAGTGGGTACGTGTTTAACCTATTTGGAGGAGAAATCAGTTGGATGAGAAAAAGATAGGCTCTAGTGGCACTCTCAACTACAAACGCTGAATACATGCCAACCACTCATGCAAGCAAGGAAGTAGTATAGTTACAAAGATTGTGTTTAGGTATTGGGTTGGTACAACAAGAAGTGAGATTATATTGTGATAGTTAGAGTGCAATCTTCCTGGAAAATAACCTTGCTTATCATTTGAAGACAAATAAGTCAGTATCAATTTTTGAGAGACATGGTTGAAGAAAAGAAGGTGTTGCTATAAAAGGTTGACACTTTGAAGAATGTTGCAGATTCATTGAAAAATTCTGTGAGAACAAAGAAGTTCTCATGGTGTAGAGTAACAATGGGCATTGTTTCATTGGATTGTTGACTATGTAATCATGTGAACCCCTATATGCAAAGAAAACAACAAGTGGCAGAATGTTGGGTATGTGTTATATTCTTTGCATGTGTGTGTGTGGGCGCGTCAAAATCGTCAACTGCGTTTGACGATCCAAACTTCCTTTGACCTTTGTGTCATGTTCACCTGGCGCTTTCCTGGGGGGTCCCAGGGGGGGCACGATTCCCCCCCCTAGTTACGCGCAGAACCCCCCAAATTTGTTTTGGGTGTTTTTTTTCTATTTTAACGATTTTTTCTATTTTTAGCGGTTTCTAAATTAATCCCGGATTAAAGGATTAGGGTTTTGGTAGCTACAGAATACCTAAAATATTGTATATAGTGTATTGTGAATGGTGAAATTAATACAATGAAGAGTTGAAAGGTACGACACCAAGGAAGGTTGGTTTTCTCCCTGTTAAGGGTTTCCAACGTAAATCTCTATGTACATTGCTTATGATCCATTGATTAATTTATGTTTTGCTTAAGAATCTGTATGCATTGCTTTACTTCACAGGTTTAAAACTTACAATTTGAACCTCGACAAATTATCGTCTACAATGAAGCAATGTCGTAGAGTTGACCCATATAAAGAAAGTGCCTTCACACTCAATATAACATCCTTCTCCTTAGAAGGATCATCTTTCTTCAAAATCCTTGAAACATCACCTTCTTTAAAAGACCAAGAGGGACTAGCCTATTCTCTAGTTTTGTTTCTTGGCCAATGTGTCTTTTTAGTATTCGAAGCAATAAGATCTCTCCTGACAGCCATTGTTTCACTTTTATTCCATGATATGTTCCTCCATAAAGAAGATGAAACATTTTTGAATATATGCATAGGATCTAGTAAGTGGCCAATATTAATATGCTCCCAATATGGAATCTCATAAAATACATATTTCATTTTTATCCCAATGGGAATTTTCTCAACATAGGTGTCAAAACATTCAGGATAATCGAACATAAGTTCCCGATTTGAATCAAATAATTCTTCCATTTCCTTCTGCTTCTGTGTCATATTACCTATTCCAATCCATCGATTTCATTATTTCAGGTCTCCGTGTTCTCTCTGGTTTACCATTGAAATTTGATGAAACTCTTCTATATGGGTGGTCTTCTAGGAGGAATACCCTCGAACAGTTGTACACAGGATTTTGTAGGTCATCGAACCACCTAGATTTTATAGATGGTCCACAATAGTTACATCCATGATACCCTTTTGTTACAAGATCTGCGATGCTAACATATACATAGCATGTTAGTGTAAAAAAATAGTTGCACAGAATGAAGTATGGAAAATAAAATTATAGATATAAACAAATTTATGAAAATTCTTACTGGAGAAAACTCTTAGTCTTGGATAATCATGCATGGTGTACACACATATTCCATACAATGTAAAAGACCTATCCATTGGGATGGGTATTGATACATCATATACATGTATCCCTTCCCATAATTGCTTAAATTCATCAATCAAAGGTTGGAGGTAGACATCCATTCTCTTCACTTGTCTTCTACACATGACTATAGAGCCAACATTGTACATTCTTCTCGGACAACCATGGAGGGGATATTTTTATTGATCACTACCAATGGTCAAATAGAATAGTTGGTGTTTTGGATGGAATACAGATTAACTCCATCCATATCTAAGCTCAATCAAAGGCTCTGTACTTCATCCTTGAATTTATTGGGCCATGTATCCTCTATATGATTCACGATTATTGAATCTTCTAGGATTCACATAACTCCTAACTCACTTCTATGTGAGGCATGCCACCCTTGCAACATGGCTAATTGTTTGGAATGAAAGAGAATTTTAATCCTTGGAATTATAGGCATGTGCCTAAATATCTTATGAGGAGGACCATGTGTCTTACTCTTGTTTCTTGATTTATGGTACTTGTCATGACCACATTATGGACATATGTATTTGATCACATATTCATTTTTGTATAGAATACAATCATCCAGAACAAGCATGGTTTGATATGTGTTGGAATAATGAGAGGGGGAGGGTGAATCAATATGAGTACTTTATTACCACTTTTAACCACAATGTGTATTATTTAACTTTATGAGAAATGTTCAACAATTTAAAATTAACATTTAATGTATCATAAACAATATAAATCAACCATGAACAATAAGCAACCAAAAATACACATTACGCCAGAATTTTACGTGGAAACCCAATGCGGAAGAAAACCACTGAATGCTTTTCTTATATGTCAGAATAAATACATTCATAGGAAGCACCAACTTCCTTATTTTCCATCTACAACTAGAAGGAGGCTCCAATCCCCTAGTTTTAAGACTCCAACCTGAAAGAATCTCCAAATCCCCAATTCTTCGACACCAACAAGAAGGAGGCTAACAATTCATCAACTCCACTCAAACCCTCATATCAAGATCCATAAGAATGTATCCCAAATCAAATACTCATTAGCTACTAAGACATTTATGTGTTGGACTACTGTAAAATATAGACTCTAACATACACAGTAAACCATACCTCTCAAAATGTAGTTGACCTGATGCATTTGATATTCTGAACTTCAATTTCCTCAACAGATCCATGCCCTATGCTTTGTAAACTCGCGGATGTTTGCGTTCTATCCCACTGTGGCTCGTGTATTCCCTCTCCCTATGTCTGCAACTTGTGGATTCCTTTTCTTCTCTGTGCATCCACGTTTTCCTTAATTGAACACTGCGAATGTTCACACTCTTCCTTCACTACAACTTATTTATGTTCACGCTCTTCCTTCACTGCAACTCACAGATAGCCTCAGGAAAAACCTAGAACATTAAGCTCAACTTTGTCCCTTCGGCTCCTACAACTTGTCTCTTCACTAAACTTCATTGCCTCAGACTCACTGTTTCAAATCTGTCAATAGTACCTTCTCGTAACACTTTACAACATAGATATTCAATGTGCTCAATAGGTGTTAATAATATTCTCTTGAAGTCTTATTTATAATTTCCAAGTGATTTCCTTTAGGGGTTAACTTGTAACTGTTTTACCCCTTTTCCGTATTTTAGGTCTAACCCACACTCTCTTGTTGAAACCACTTTACCCTTAATTAAATTCTTGCTGCAAATACTTTACCTTTAATAAATGACCTGTAACTTCTTGTTAACCTTCTAGGGGTTTCTAGATCATTCTTTTGGGTCTTCCAAATTTACAAGTCCATAACTCCTCAACCATGAGGAACCACGTGGCATACCACTTATCATCAAAAACAACATGATACATATTTTCCATTCATGAATGAGTTACCTACATTTACATTTTCCTCCATTTCCTTTTTCCTCCATTTCCTTTTTCTTCGATGAATCACAGGTTTCATAACCATACCTTCGGGGCTTCCTTACTTCTTCAAGGTTTGACATCAATGAAAACCAATATTTCAACAATATGTACTCAACAACCAACATTTTCAACATTTTCTTTGCCACTCTGCAACTATCGGGCAAGAAATTACCAATCAGAAGTACCTTAATTTTGAATAACCTGTAATTAGTGGGAATATAAATTTAGACTGTCATTAAGCATGAATAAAATCAACCCTTTTCTTCCTTCATTGTGTGACAAGATTACTTAAACAATTACGGGACTTAACAGTTAGTTACCTCAAAAGGGACGTGAAACATGCATCTGAAATACCATACATTGCTTTCAAGTTGTACAGTAACATTGTTGACCCTATCTGGGTAGACCTTGCAGACTTTTGTACTAGACCAATTAGAGGGGTGGTGGAAGAAAAATTCATGTTTTCGTAGAAGGTATCTATGACATTAGATTCATCCCCTAGTTCACTTTTATGGAATGCATCTAACAACATTCCCTCCATGGTCTGGGTATCCCACAAGAAATCATCCATACCAATCTCTATATCATTTCCTTCATCCCCAACATGTGAAGAACTAGTGTTACTGTTGAGGTTTTGAATTGGTGAGTCATGATGTAGTGGGAATTGAATAGGTGGTTGTTTCAACTATTCTCGATATGCTTCCTCTCTGAGCTCTTTTCGTTTAGTAGCAAGATTGCAACTTGACGTCGTAGTGGGGTGCAATGATACATGGTAGATAAATCACTCATCATCAGAATCCTGAATGTAAAATTATTGAACATTACATTGATAATATTAGTAACACAATGCTTTTAATATGTTAAAAAATTATACGAAACACTTATTAGAAGCATGGACATTTTCTTCCCAATAATTGTTAAGGTTTAAGCTATTATTAGGTTTCTTTTCAATTCACTAGATAACCATAGCATAGATAGGATCACTGAGAAATACACAATCACAAGAGACACATAATTTATCCTGGGAAACTCTCATGGGGAGAAAACCCAACAAAAACTTTCTTAATATAGATAGCCAATACAATGCCAAGAGATAAATCAAACAATATAGAAATTCCTCTCCCAAGAATGTGTCTGTCTCTCTCTTCCTTCTTCTCCAACTACAACTCCATACTTGCGCTCTGATGAACAAGTGAGTGAGTGAACAAATGAGGTGCTGGCCTCCTTTATTTATACAATCTGGCAGGAGTTGAAAGGACGTGTCTTTTCATTGGCAGGGATGACTTCTCTTTCTGGGTGGTTATAACCACTTTAATATATTTTGTGGGCCGACTTCTCATTTAGCATATTACAATTAGGGTTTGACCAATCCGCAAAAGGGGATTTGTTCATTTACAATACCCGACATGATCAATCCACAAAAGAGGATTGATCTAATGAATAATAAATGAATAATAAATAGAATACTCTTTGCAGTTACAATATTTCAACACTCCCCCTTAACAAGAAGGGTATTCTACAACAACATCAGGCGAAAGAGAGGGCAGCATCATCAACAACATCTTGGAACACTGACTGGCATATCTATAAATCATTGGAAGTTTTTCTCATCATCAATATCATCATTAACAACAGGGAACTGGAATGGCATCATCATCCTCATCAACATGAGGCTAAGGTAACATCATCATCATCTTCAGCGTGAGGCTAAAATAAAATCACCATATTCTTTAGCATGAGGCTATAGTAATATCATCAATATATTTAGCATGAGGCTAAAGTAATATCATCAACATCTTTAGCATGAGGCTAAAGTAACATCATCATCTTCATCTTCAGCAAGAAGCTGAAGTGGCATCATCATCTTCAACAAGAAGCTGAAGTGGCATCATCAACATCTGCATCAACATGGATTAGTATAACACTAATACATCATCCTCATCAATAACAAAAACAACACAACACAAAGGATGGAGCATCATCAACATCAACACTAGGCTGAGAATATTCAACACGAAGCTCACATCACATAACGAAGCTGACAACACATCAGCACAACACGAGGCTGGCATCACAACACGAGGCTGGAAACACACCATCACAACATGAGGTTGGCATCACAACATGAGGTTGGAAACACATCATCACAGCACAAGGCTGGCACATCGTCACAACATGAGGCTGGCACATCATCAACATGAAGCTAGCATCACAACATAAGGATGACACATCATCAACATGAAGATGGCATCACAACACTAGGCTGGCACATCATCACAACAATTAAGCTGGCACATCATCACAACAATTAAGCTGGCACATCATCACATCAATCAAGTTGGCACATCATCACAACAATTAAGCTGACACACCATCACAACAATTAAGCTAGCACATCAACACAACAATTAAGCTGGCACATCAACACAACAATTAAGCTAGCACATCAACACAACACGAGGCTGGAATATCATCACTACTCCCCATTTCGAGGAAGGTCCTTTCAGACTATACCAAGCTTGTCTCAAAAGTATTTAAACTTTACATGAGACAGAGGCTTGGTCTGCAACCTGCTCATCTGATCCAACATATTGAAGTTTTATAGCTCCTCACTGCATCATATCATGGGTGAAGTGATACTAGATCTCTATGTGCTTCGAATCATCATGTAACACATGGTTCTCCATCATTTTTATACAACTTAGTTATCACATAGAATCACAATGTCTTCCATCTCTAGATCAAGTATATTGGTCAACAACATTTGAAGCCATATGGCTTCACAACTGGCGGAACATACAAAAATGTATTCTGCTTCTGTCGTGTTGAGAGCAATACTTGATTGATTCCTACTCTGCCACGAATTCATGGCTGACCTTAGACTAAAACAACATCCTAAAGTGCTCTTTCTATCAGAAACACTTCTAGCTCAATCTGAATCAGTGTACTCAGTCTGAAGTCATGATCTATAGTATAATAGAGACCAAAATCCAATGTACCGTTAAGGTATCTCATCATGTGTTTTGAAACAACAATTTGAACACGTCTGGGTTCTACTAGATACTGACTGAAGTAAAAACATATATCTACCATGATATTCGTCAGATACATCATTGAACCAATAATTTGTTTGTATAGAGTA
Organism: Picea sitchensis; assembly: GCA_010110895.2. Taxonomy (NCBI): domain Eukaryota; kingdom Viridiplantae; phylum Streptophyta; class Pinopsida; order Pinales; family Pinaceae; genus Picea; species Picea sitchensis. The sequence goes on from SNQJ01S0012797.1 coordinate 170,353, forward strand.
GTATCAATCAATTCCGACGAGGTATCTACCAGGAGCTTCAACTTTGTTTCCATGGGTGTGTACATGGATTTTCATTTCAACATGTCAACCCTTTTAATTTTAACTGCATACTTCCCTTGGTTAAGGAAGATATTCTCTGCGCTCTGCCAAACTTCAAGACCTAAGAGATAATGCAATTAGGTCTTCCATCAAACTCTGTGGCGAGCTTCTTCTACAATCTGTGATGAGTTTTTCTTAATATTGTCAAGGATACATCATCTACATATAGTAGTAACATCACTGGCTCATCATTCATAACCTTGAGATAAAGGTTATAATCGACTTTACTCTTGGTAAATCTCAAGCTCTTCAGGAAACTGTAAATTCTACCATATCAAGCTCTAGGAGCTTGCTTCAATATGTACATATCCTTCTTCAACTGGCAGACAAGAGTCTTTCTATCTTCAATCTTCAAATCAATTTTTTTTTCATTACATTGTACCAATCTGGTACACCTTCTCAACTGCAACTCAATTTGCACAATCATGTGCTAGCTCTATGTGCTTTCTCCAAATCACTTGTCTGTCTCATTGTCTGGGAGTATGTCCTCTACTCCCTCTGCAACTGTTCCTTCTGGAACTGGGACTTTTCACCTGCACCTGCTCTAAAGCTGAGAATGGTTGCTCCATTCTCATTGTGACTACTAAAATCAGGGAGTAACTCCTCTACTCCATCATGGCAACAACTTCATCTGGAACTAAGAGTGGATTAATAGATGATACCGAAGGTAGATCTTCTTCTTTCATGGAGGTAACTCTATCTTTTATTGTAGTCATGTCTCCATGACCCAACTAATATAATGCACCAACCGCCACTCAATTTTAAATATGGGGATTTCTCCCCCTGCATCTCATACTATATATGAATCATGGTTGTTCTAGTTATCTTCATAAATATTGGAACTATTTCTTCAATTACTGGAGTAAGTGTCTTGTGATAGTCTTCTCCCTCTTGCTGGGAGAATCCTCTAGACACACATCAGGTTTTGTACATCTGCAACATGATTGATATGTATAGATCAATCTTGGAAGTCAATACTGACTTCTCTTCTAGTATCATGGAAGAATCCATATCCTAGTCTTTCTGACTGGCTTCTTTCTCTGTTATTGAAACAAGAGAATCTTCCCAGGAGATTTCATATCTCCTAGAATTTATGAAGCTACGATCTAGTCTTCTCACGACATCTATCTCCCAGTCCTGGAAGTTGTCTCTTCATCTGATCCTTTCTGAGATTAGTCTTACTCTCGATTTCTTTTGAGTCTACAAGGACTTCATCATCTCTTACATGGTATACTTGGTGTTGAATACCAAGTCTAAATATGAAACACAGAGTCAGGCTTCAAACGAGTTCTGCTTCCCATCAAGGTGGCTTCATTAACCTTTGAACAATTCTGCTGAGATTTCTTGTTCTAATGTTCAATCATCTTTGGAGCCTTTTGCTCCTTTCAATCAATCTTCATATGAGATACTCTGAATCTCCAAAAGATAGCTTCTCATTCATCTTCTTTGGTACATGAGTGTATATGGTCATGTACATCGTCTGCTTCATGTCTCATCTAATATGTTGGCTTCTGCAACAATAACTATATCTTTCTTAGGGTTATCACCTGTGACCTGAAACAAGGTCAACAAAACAACAAGCAAGAATAATACTCTTTTTGATAATAGTAGACAAATGAATAGCACGAATAATCATCACAGTAGATCCTTTAGAGCTATCACTTGTGGCTTGTCTGAAGCAAAGATCAAAAGTAAGAAATACAATATGAAATGAGGTCAACACTCTTATAGTGTTGCGATCAAACATTACTCCATGGAAACCTGGAACTAACACAAGAGGTTTCTCCTAGAGGAGATGTTAGTTGTATCAGACAAATAATTACATTAAGCACTTATCTCAATATGCTCACATGCTACCAAGTATAATACTTTTCAAGGACTGCTACCTCAACTATAATGTTTACTTGTAAAGGGGTAGTCATCAACTTGTCAAGTGAAACTTTGAATCTTATCAACTTAATTAATCAAACCTGGAACTTGGAGCCTTGTCCTCAAGAATGAGTGTGTTGCTTTTCTTCCAAGTCTCCTTCACTCAAGATGACGAGTGCTTTCTTCAACATGTCTTCTACACTAAGAAAATATGCTATCTTGACAGAAGGTCGAGTTAGAGGGTAAAATCTATGATCTCAAATTTAATCTATCTAATACCTTGACTTTAATTTTGACCAAAGGTTAGTATGATGGTCATAGCTTCAACATGCAACCTCTGATAGCATTTGTAGGTAGTGGCACTATCTGGTAGCAACAATAATGATCACCAAATATTAAAAAATTCAAGGGTGAATGCAACTGGTACTACGACTAATACTTAAACTAATACTGCAACTGCAATTGATACTGCAACTGATTCTGAGACTGCAACTACAATTGAAACTTAGGGTTTTATGAAGAAACCCTAATTTTTCAAACTTCAAATTTTGAAATTCTGATCCAGGGGATAGATGTGTTAAGCTGAGGCGCGTAAGCTAGTGTAGTTAGATTTATGAAAATCCAAATTCCCCCCCCCCTCAAACTTGATCAACAAATTTTTGGACTTGTGCTTCTGGTTTTCTGGTACTTCTGGTTTTATGGTACTTTTGGTTTTTTGGTACTTTTGGTACTCAGGTACTTCTAGTTTTCTAGTACTTTGTGAAAACTAGGGTTTCACTTTCTGGGAGATCTACCCACTGAAAAGGTGCGCTGAAGGTGCCAAATATTTCCGTGGGCTAAGGCACACTTTTCTAGATGGTTTTGAGGCTAAAAAACTTCTTCAATAAAAATCCCTAATTTTCATGTACGACAACAATGACATTTTTCTTCTTCTTGTGAAAGATGCTCTCTTCAACTTAGCTCTGATACCATGTTAAGTTTTAAGCTATTATTAGGTTTCTTTTCAATTCACTAGATAACCATAACATAGATAGGATCACTAAGAAATACACAATCACAAGAGACACATCATTTATCTTGGGAAACCCTCATGGGGGAGAAAACCCATCAAAAACTTCCTTAATATAGATAGCCAATACAATGCCAAGAGATAACTCAAACAATACAGAAAGTCCTCTCCCAAGAATGTGCCTCTCTCTCTATTCCTTCTTCTCCAACTGCAGCTCCAGACTTGCGCTCTAATGAACAAGTGAGTGAGTGAACAAATGAGGTGTTGACCTCCTTTATTTATACAATCTGGCAGGAGCTAAAAGGACGTGTCTTTTCACTGGCAAGGACAAATTCTCTTTCTGGGTGGTTAGAACCACTTTAATATATTCTGTGGGATGACTTCTCATTTAACATATTACAATTAGGGTTTGACCAATCTACAAAAGGGGATTTGGTCATTTACAATACCTAACATGATCAATCCACAAAAGGGGATTGATCTAATGAATAATACATCAATAATAGATAGAATACTCTTTGCAGTTAAAATATTTCAACAATAATAAAGATGAAACCAACCCCTTTATAAAAAAAATGTCGAATTAAGAAATACATTTACATTAGTTCCATTGAAAATCCAAAAACACAGTTACTCAAACATCTTTTTCTTATGCCCTACGAGGTTGTCTACATAAAAGAGATCAAATTCATGGTGTAATACCATTGACCTAGGTTGGTTGCTGGAAGATGGCATGTTAGGATTGGTAGGGTAAATAAGCTTTCCATTTTCATCAAACATCTGCTTGGGTATATTTCTCTTGATAAGAGCTTGCATAATTTTGGAACCACAAGATAATATTGAGCATCTAAACTCGATCCTGAATCTTGATCCTGCAAAATTCAATGAAAAATTATTAAACTGCACCTGCATACATAACATAAATTCAATGAGATAAATGAATAATCAATAAAATATAGACATACTGCAATTGACGTGAGAGAACTTGAAGGAGTTCCAAATATACGTAATGAGGTGATGATGGAATTTGACGAATTGACCATTTGATATTATAAGTCTTTTTTTCCTACATTTGAACCAAAAACCATCATCTTGGGTCGCATAGAACAATATAACTTCAAAAATAAATTCCAATAAATTTTAATACTTGACAACACACTTAAAAAAGTCATTTTTTTTTCTACAATATCATTGTTTTTTTTTGCCCAACTACACAAGAAATCTCAATATGGCTTTACAAAATATGAAAATGTTACTCTATCCTTGAAAATATCCTCCTCGAACATAGAAAATGTGAATTTGATTCTCATCCCCTCTCTCACTCTATTCCTCCTTCCCTCCCCTTCTCTCCCTATATTACCCCTCCCCTCTCTCTGTCTTGCATCAACCCCTCTCTCCCCCTCACTTTGTATCCCCCTCCCTCTCTCACTCACTGTATCCCCTTCCCTCTCTCCCAACTCTCTCTCCCCCACTAGTGCACTTTATCATTTTAAAATGCACTAGTGTGTATGTATGACCAAAATGCATCAATGCATTTAATTGAGATAAACATCGATGAACGACCTCCGTTATTTCCTCCAAAAAGAAAAACCTCCACAAAATTTAAATATGGATATTTGCATTTTCATTATGAAAATGTAAATGTATTATAGTTTGTTATTACTTACACACCTTTCTAGTGCATTATTAATTACACGTCGCACTGGTGCATTTCAAACTGTCTATCGGATCGATGGAAGAAAGTTAGAAAAATAACACGCGCTTACTATCACAACTTTGAAATTTATTACAAAAATAAATTGGTACATTATGTATACCAACCCGATGTGTTATGAATACCACACTAGTGTGTTACACACAAAATACCACACTGGAAAACATAATTTCTGAAGAAAAAAACAACGCACATGTTTATCATCAATGCACTGAAATATACAACAAAAAAATGAGCGAGAATTTTAGTTTTGTCTTTATAAAGGAAAACCCTATTCATTGTTTTATTGATTTCCAAATTTTAGAGAGGATATTTTTGCAACAAGTATTTATCAGGAAAGATTTCCGAGTGGGTGAGTTTTTCTTGAAGAGCCAAATTTGAGGGGGACTACTATAGATCACACAGAAATTTACAGAGTATAAATTTCAGGTATATGATTTCATTCTATTAATAATCTTGATCATTCTCTTATTTGATTCAAACAATTTTAAGTGCATTCCCAAACAAAAAAAAAGGTTTCATAGTTACCTTCAGTATTGGAAGCCCTAATTTCCTAACTGTTCTTTTGTTTTCTCCTTTTATATTTCAGAAGAAGAATTTTTTTAAGCACAATTTATTTATAGGTTTGGTTATTTATATATGGGCGTTTTCTATCCGCTGCAATGAAACCACTCATAGCATTGGATCCTAAACCCTCATGTCGCTGTCGGTTTTTTTTTTTTAAACGCCTTCACGGTGATAGGTGCACTATTTACATAGTAAGCACACTTGAGTGTATTTGTTGGTAAACAACACCGCTATATTTCAATTCGAAATTTTCAATTTTGGCCGTGTGCAATTTACCAAAACACGCACCTGAGTACCTTTATTACAAAGCGCATCGTTGAGTTTAAAATGGAAAAATCATTGTTTTATAAGGAAATTTCCATTTCTTAAATTTCTTCAGTGCGCATCGATGCGAAATAAATAGTACTTAGGAAGATGTGCTTTTCTTAATTCATAAAGCACTGGCTGAATATCAAAATTTGTAAAACATTTTCAATTTTGCAATTACATTGTTATACTATATCGATGCGTATATGTATGTATGACGCTCCGGTGCATACATATTTTGTTACGACCCCTGTGCGAATTATCTTAATATATGCTCCAGGTTCTTATTTTTTCTAAAAATAATTATTTTTATATCTTTTTTTTTTCCAAGGAGATTTTGAAAATTCCAAGGGACAAACAAGGGGAAAACAAAGACATGTCAGTAGGGATGCCAAAAAAGTGTAGAACAAGATGTTAAAATAAATGAACATAATTTACTTGCAAGATGAACCATCCCAACTACAATGTGTATTAGAGGTATGTAATCATTTTTTATTCTTTTATGTACATTGAATTTAGGTGTTGCGTGAAATGTCGATTTTCAATTGTTTTGTTGCATAAAAGAAAAATAAATAGAATCCATTCATCACATAAGACATGATGGTGATGAATAAAATGGTTGATCACAAAATTTGCGAGTATTTAAGTTTTTGGCCTTTCTTAAGATTTCATGTTTGTTGTGATATTTATATTAAAATAATTAATTTACACTTGTACATGGATGTCTTCTACTAGGTGCTAATATACAAAGATGAGCCAACACATGAATTGATAAAAATCAGGTTAAGTATGTGTTGTGAGTATATGTTGAAGAATGAAAATTTAATTGAACAATTTGTAAGTAGATATGTTTTTTTAACTTTCCTTGTTTTATAATTAATGAAAAACAAGAAAATTTTGTATTGATTATATCGACTATGCTTTGTCAAGTTGTATTAAACATGTAGGAAACAAAGTATGGAATGCATACATCAGAGGAGAGTTTGAGAGAATTCATGAAGCATGGATTCGAAAGAATGTCTATTTTTAATGAAAGACTTGGTGTTGAGGTATGTTTTTGGATTTACACAATCATGTGTATTATACTATATATATATATATA
>SNQJ01S0012797.1:189840-213919 GCA_010110895.2 Picea sitchensis
ACTAAGCAGGATGAAAGAGACTTCTTCTTCTGAAGGTAACAATACTCTTCTTATTCCTTGTACATATCTTGTTTGCATCGTCTCTGTACATATCTTGTATATCTATCTCTTGGAAGATAATGTGTTCCAAGAAGAACTATACCTATGGAAGAACAACAAGATAAGGATTGCTATCATTATACAATACACATGAAAGCACAAAATACATAAAACAAATCATGTGGAAACTATTACAAGATAAGCCGAAATAAAAATCAATCATGAAGAGACTTAGAAGAAGCAAAGACAGAAAGAAGTCAACAATCAAGAGGAAATTGGAGAAGGACTTATGCAAAATACGATAAGAGGGAAGCGTGAAATCTGTTAGACGGAGGGAGTCGATTATATGCACTCATACATGAAGCAAGGATTAGGAGGGAGATAATCCTATGATCCATTGAAGATGATGAAGTATATATCCATGGTTGTACCCATGAAAGACAATACGTGCTTAGTTCAACCTCAGAAGAAGTCTTCTTCGAAGAGAAGCCTTAAAGTATCCCTAGTTGTCCATCCAGATCTGTGATCCTATGATGAAAGAAAGAAGTGGAATATTTAGGGCATGTAATCTATAAGAAACTCCATGGACCCAAAAGCTAAAGAAAAACATGGGGAAGAACATGAAGATTCCAAGAAAAAAGAGAATCCTGAACAACCAGTCATTGTATCGAGAATCACAATATTACCAGCCTAATATGAAAGCAATCAACCAGAACTGAAAGTTGTGATGAAGAAAAGTGTACGGAAGACTTATGAATGAAAGCATTGCAAGATCCAAAACTAGAGGTTCTCCCAGATGGAGGGAGAAGACTATGATTGCTCATTCCGGTAAACCAGACATACCTCTACATGAGTCATTATATCATCCATGGGTTGGAGTGCTACATCAAGATGAATGCAAAGAATGTTCTTGAGAGAAATTGAACAAAGAACATATGAAGAGAAACCTCAAGACTTTGAGGCATACCAGAAAGAGACCCTTGTATACATATGGAAGTAGATAACTTGGTGGAGAACCTCCAATGCACAACAAAAGCGTGGTGAAGATTCTCTATAATAGAGATATTGTATCAAGATGATTAATCAGTAGATCAGATCTCATGATGACAGAAGAAGTGCCAAATGGATATGTTCTAGTTTTCCAACAATGATATACTCTATTGATCAGAGCTACATGAAGCCTTCAGATAAAACCAGTGTTCTAGACCTAAGTACATTTGAAATTAGGCATTACATTATCCATGATGAAGTCCAGAAAGGAGAAAGCGGTTCTCCAATACATATCTCCACATATGAGCAGATAAACAAACATCTTGGTAAAGCTTCTATCCAAGATGAAAGAGTTTGCGTACTCAAGATGGAGCTCATGGAGACGACTTACTATTTAAAAATGAAGATATGACTCCCAGGTTGGGAGGGAGAACTGATATGTATTGATTTATGGACAATGATTTTTCAGTTTGAAAAATGGTCCAAGATAAGCAGTTTCCTTTCCAGTTCGGAAAGTGGATTGAGATTTCTGACGGACATCGATTTCCCATTGTGGTTAACATGGGAAATGGTCTAGATTGCTGATGTATCATAGAAAATGACTTCCCATTGTGGTTAACATGGGGAGTGGTCTAGGGAAGTCTCTCTTCTTGAGGGTTACTCAAGAAGACTACCCCACCTCACCGGACAACGATTTATCATTGTGGTTAACACGAGGAATGGTTTGTTTTGGAGGTTGCTATAGAACAATCTTTTCCTCTTGTGGTTAACAGGGGAAATGGTCCGGACAATCATTCCTTAGGGTTTGTACATTCTCTCCAGGGTGCACTTTGATTAGTGTAGGAGGAATGGTCCAGGGCGAGGAATGGTCCAGGCTCAACAATCAGGGGCATACATTCCTTAGGGTTTATACATTATCTCCAGGGTGCACTTTGATTAGTGTAGGAAGAATGGCCCAGGGTGGGGAATGGTCCAGGTTCATAAGATAGGACAATTATTCTTCCTTGCTTGAGAAGAATAGTCCAGATATCTCATTGTTCTACTCTAAGGGAAGATATTCTTTCAGATCTCACAGATGTGAGTGAAAGATTGGCCCAGATGATTCAGTTTATATCATAACATTGTGTCTGTGTAGGTTGATATCAGATGATTGTTATGAAGACTGTATGACAGTAGATGTATACTACTATGGTGGATGTGTTCCACTGTTCGTGTCTATACATTATTGATCAAGTACTTGTGTGTTACTTGGTGTGGTAGTGTACCACTGGATTGTAGTTATGTAATACTATGGATAGACACAATTGTGTTCTATTTTGTTTCGATTGCCTTTGAATACTATCAATAGTATTGGAAATGATTATCAGTTAGATGGATAATCAAAGGAAAGAGATTTCCCAGACGGAAAATGGTTCAGAGCATTTACTCTTCTAGATTAGAAGAATGGATCTTGTATCACTTTGTGGAGTGAGCATCATGTATGATTACTCAGATAGAGTATGGTTTCAATATATGATGCAACCGATGACACTGATAATCATGATGGTTCTCATGATATAGTCATGATGTTGATGCTACCAGGTGAATGGTATGTTTTTTTGCTCAAGACCATTACCTGTAATACCTCCCTAGCTAGGAGGGAGTTTTGATATTATGGTAGTTGCGAGAGGTATTTAACTCCACGTGTAAACCTGACATGGATAGAATACTCCGGGAAGCAAGAAGAAACACTAACGAGTTAGTTAATAACCCTAGAAGACTTGTCGTCTCAAGAAGATACTTTATATTAGGTTATTAGCCTCCAAGAGAAGAAGTTGGCCAAAAATAATAATATATACTGAACAGATAGATACCCAGAATGAGAAGTCAGCCCAGGCAGTTAGCCAGAATTAGTATAAATACAGGAGGCTAGTTTTAATTCTGGCAGGCAATATCAGAATTACAGAGCAACACTTGTGCGCACTGCAGTTGCCCAATTTCTGCACAGGTTTGGAGGAGAGATGCCGTTGCAGTTGCTGCAGCTAGCAGTTACGCTTGGACTATCTCTTGGCTAGGGTTTGGACTATCTGATCAGCTCTTATTGGTGCACTATCCTTGGGGAAAGGGGGTTTGGCTATATAGCCTAGGGTTTGCTTCCAGAGTGATTCTCTGTCAAGGTCAAGGTGCTCGGAGGGTGGCTTCGGCCTATGGTTGGGTGATAAAAGAGATATTTTCAATGGTAAAACGAGCACATCCACTTATATTCTAACAAATTGGTGGATAGATTTGGAAGAACAAGCCTAGCTTGGGATTCCTTGGGGCTTGAATCCCATAGGTTGGATACCATGGACCACACACCAAACAACGATGAAATCCTTTTGAGGTCATAAGGACACCTTAGAGGACCTCATCTATTCCCCTACTAGCCCAACGTTTTTCCTTAGGAGGCCAAAACATCACATTTTGAGGGCTTGACATCTTGTGTGGCTAGGGTTTGGGGTGGTGGTGTTGATTTACTTGACACTTGGCATGTTTTGATGGAAGAAAGCATGGATTGAAGGAAGAAAAAATAGGGCATGAGAGGTAGGCCCTAGAAGTCCCAATGACTTCTATCCTCAACTCCAACGACTTGAAAAAGGTGCCAAAACGTCACCCTAGAAGAGTGATGCCATCACTTTAAGGTTTCTTATGTGCATTTTTAAAGTTAAATTTGAATTTTGTAATGTAAAGGGGAAAATTAAGGGTTGTTGACCCCTTACTTTTTGGTTTACCATAAAATTAAGTGGACAAACACTTTTAGGAGGATTTGTATAAATAATAATCATGTCATTTCATTTTTATCATAGCTCTCCCATTCTGAGAAGATTACTGTGGATAAAATTTGCACCCTACTTCGGAAATTTGGTATCTCTCTCTTGTGAAAATGATTTTTGGTGATATCTCTTGGTGAATTTTTGAGCTAAGGTGGTGCACAACTCTTGGAGACTTCTTCTCTTGCTTATGAATGACCATTGTTTGGTGAACTAGGGTTTGATCTTGCATCTCTCTTGGAATTGGTAAGGAAAATATGTAATTGTTAGTTCTTATTGATTGTTTCATGATTATTGTTGGTTGAAATCATACGAGGAGTATAAGTACATACACCCTCCACCAAGTTTCATTTCAATTGCTAGTTTATAAGTCATTTATTGCAAGGTTGCTAGGAGGAGTACAAGGGTGTACACCCTCCTAGATTTACCTTAGTTTGATTTGCATTCCCTAGGGAGTAAGAGGGCTTACACCCCTATGGATTTTGTTGATATAAATCATGATTTCAAGACTCCATTCACCCAAATTTTAAAGGAACTAATCTAAAATTTGCATTGGAGAAATAAATTGTTTGCATTGGTAAACATGGTTTAGAGAGATATTGATATTGTGCAAGTTGAGATATTTTCTTGATGCTTTAGGTTGCTAAACCTCTAGGGCATATTTTCTCACTTGGTATTCTTATAACTATAACTAAATAAAATATACATCCATTAGGGCTGCAACAAATTACTCTTTTCTTGGTGACAACTCACATTTCAACCGTCAAAAGTTGCTAATAAATTGCCCCTATAATCTACTAGTCTCAATGCACTTTTTGGGTGGTTTAATTGCTTGTTTTGTGGGTTGAATTTTTCTTCTATAGAAAAATTTATCTACAACCATAAGGATGATAAAATATCTCTGCAATACTTGTTTATGACAACCTTAGTTTGTTGCTAAAGTCTTGTGCTTTCATACTAGAGTTATATTAGTGATTGATAGCTTATCTCTTGCATCATTTGCTTGAATTTTAGCATACTGATAGAATATTTAACAATCATTTAATTGTTGATATATATCTCTGTTGAATTATGAAAATAGGGACAACAATATTAACTTTCTTTTCCACTTAACTTTAATCTTGCATACTCGTCTTTTCTTCTATCTCGGGAATGTACAATCATCTTCCGTAGGTACTCAAGTTTCTTGGAAACTATCAACCACTTGTGAGAGTCATTTCCAAGCTATATTACACTTAGTATATTGACCTATAGGGGAATCACTTCTTCACTTTTCATCTCATTTCCCCCTAGGGTCACCCGTGACTCCCCCCTTGTGTTGGTTTTTTCCTTCACTAAAGCGAGGGGAGGGTTTATCTGAGGTGACAGTGGGTAAAATCTCCCATCATTATCACCATATTGTGGATTGGGTTGAAATTTTAAAAACCTACAGTTTGCATGATAACATTACCAATAAGTGTAACAATTACAAATGGGATGCAATTTGCTTATTGTACTACACCAATACGTTGTCCCTTTTTGTATGACAATGGGTCTCTTATTCATATATAATAAAATGGGTTTCTTATTTCATTGCATTGTCGAATGTTGTAAAATGTTACTTTCCTAAATACATAATATGTGGATGATTTAAATTGATACAAATAACATAGGCTTAATTGGTTGGATAACACATTAATGCAATAACATAAATATAAAACAATATTATTATAAAAAAAAATTGATTTTGAAACAATTAATTGAAAATTTGTAAAAAACAATGAATTAAAGTATATACATATTAGTGCACTTCTTTTGAACTGACTAGAGACATAATATAGTCATCGATGCATTTTGAGGAGTCATATGCAGTGGTACATATTAATCATAATAATGCACCGACACATATTATTGAGAAAATGCATCGTTCCATAAACACTATAATTTCCAATAATAATTATTGTTTCAAAATTGTACGGTGCTCATGTTTGAAATATTAACTAGGGCACTAAATTTTTTATCGTACCTATGCATTATCTTTATTATTCGCACCATAGTGCTAACTATTATTTACACAACGGGGCCTTTACTATATTATACATATTAGTGCATACTAAAAATAACGTTGTAGACATATCAATACGTACTAATTATAAAAGTACCGGGGCACATTCTATATTAAATGCACCAGGTCTCAGAATAACATGATAGCACCGGGGCTGACTCTAACTTAAGGACATTGGAACATACTAATCCTAAAGGGCAACGGTTCTATCTGTAACCTTATAGCATTGGGGCATACAAATACTAAAGCACACTGGTACATAATAAGAGACGCACGTGGACCCAATACATAGTAATTATAAGAGCATCAGTGCTCTGCATACAATGAAAAAGGAGGAACCGATGCACATTAGTTATAAACGCACCGACGCGTTTTTTTTTATTATATTCAATTCCGAGGAATTTTTATTATATTACTGTGCCGATTTGTTTTATTATATTAATGCACCAATGCATATATTTCAATACTGCACTGGTTCGTTTTGACAATAAACGAACCAAAAAAAAAAACTCCGCTACAACCTATGCCTGCCCATTTTTTTTTAGTTATATAAAACATCTTCTAAAACCTCAACATCCAATAGAGGAGGTTGTAGCAGAGTTTTTTTTTATTTTTTTTCCAAATGTTGTTACACTAAAAACCTCTGCTAGAAGGTGTTCTCATTGTAGTGATTGATCACTTTCCTTGACATTGGATGACATGACTTAGCACGATGTATGGACTGGTAATAAACCCTCTCTGATACATATCATGGTTTTTGGCTCTGATGCTTATGCACATGTTCCAAAGGAAAATATGAGTAAGCTAGATAAAAGGGATAAAAAGTGTATCTTTATTGGCTATAAAGATGGTCTAAAAGGTTATAAGCTTTGGAACCTATAAACTAAGAAGGTAGTGTATAGCCTAGAGGTGGTATTTAGAGACATTAAAGATGTTTTTAGATAGGAAGTCCTATCAAGGGAGGAGGAACTAGAGAAAATAGAGTTTGAATTGAAGGATAATGAATGAGAATCTACAAAAAAATAGGAATAAAAAAAGAAGAGCCTCATACTCCAATATTGAGGAGATCGGTTCGGGAAAGAAGGAAACCAAAAAGGTATACTCCACTTGATTTCCATTAATTTTTTCTTTTCTTTATTACTGATGATTATCCTAGAATTGTTAGGGAGACAATGGATTCATATGATGGAAAAATTTGGAAAAGGGCCATGGTTGAAGAAATGGAAGCCTTGGACAAGAATATGGCTTGGGATCTAGTGGAGTTTCCAAATGGAAGAAATATTATTGGTAGAAAATGGGTTTTTAAGAAGAAGTTGAATGCATAAGGAAAAGTGGAGAAACACAAAGCTTGGTTAGTAGCAAAAGGTTATTCCCAGGTAGAGGAGATTGACGTTGGTGAATGTTTTTCTCCTATTGCCAAGTTAACTTCTATTAGATTTATTTTATCTTTTAATGTTGCTTTTGATTTTGAAGTAGAACATATGGATGTGAAGACAACATTCCTACATGAGGATCTAGAAGAAGAAATCTACATGAAGCAACCATCAGGATTTGCAGTGAAGGGAAAGAAAGAGTTGGTATGCAGGTTGAAAAAGTCCCTTTATGGGTTAAAGAAATCACCAAGGACGTGGTATAAAAAAATTGATACTTATATATTGGGACTTGGATTCATAAGAAGGAAATCCAAAGCCGATCACTATGTGTATTTCAAATTAACAATGATCATCTTATTTATTTTGTATTGTATGTGGATGATATGTTGTCGATAGGAAACAATAAGGAAATTATCTAGGATGTGAAAAATCAGTTGTCCTCTAAATTTTACATGAAATATATTGGTGATGCAAATTTTGTTTTAGGCATGGAAATTAAAATAAATCAAGCAAATAAGAAAATCTAGTTGAACCAGAGAAAATGTGTTGAGTCAATATTACAGAGGTTTAATATGCAAAATTGTAAACTTGTCAAGGTTTTGATTCCTATAGGTGTAAATTTATCCGTAGATCAACGTTTGAAGACACAGGAAGATGAAGAGGACATGTCCCATGTTCTACATGCTAGTGTGGTTAGCAATTTGATGTATGCAATGGTCTGTACTAGACTGAACATTGTACATATAGTGGGAGTTTTGAGCAAGTGTATGTCAAAACTAGGGAAGGAGCATTGGGAAAAAATAAAGAGGGTTTTCAGGTATTTGTGTGGCACTACTATTTATTTTTTGTATTACTGAGGAAGACCAATATTGGATAAAGTGTTGGAAATACATGGCTTTGTTGTTGCAGACTAGGTTGGATATTTGGATCATAGAATATCTACAAGAGAGTATGTGTTTAACCTATTTGGAGGAGAAATTAGTTGGGTGAGAAAACAATAGTCTGTAGTGGCACTCTCAACTACAAAATCTGAATACATGGTATCCACTCATGCAAGCAAGGAAGAAGTATGGTTATAGAGATTGTTTTAGCTATTGGGTTGGTACAACAAGCTGTAAGGATAGATTGTGACAATCAGAGTGCAATCTTCCTAGCAAAGAACCCAACTTGTCATTATAAGACAAATCATATCAATGCTTAGTATCGTTTTGTCAGAGACATGGTCGAAGAGAAGAATATGTTGCTGGTGAAGGTGGATACTTTGGATAATGTTGAAAATTCATTAACAAAGTATATGAGCACTGATAATTTCTCTTGGTGTAGAGAATCAATTGGAATTTTTCCCCTAGATTGTTGATCATGAAATCCTGTGACCCATGTATGCAAAGAAAATAACAAGTGGGAGAATGTTGGGTATGTGTTGTATTATTTGAATGATTGTGGGTCCCCCTATTAGGAGTTTATTTGGAAAATTTGGGGTTTATAAAAAGATGGGTGTCTATTTGCCAAATTTTTGGGTGGTCTTTCACCTTTGGCGGGGGTGTTTTTTCATCTTTGAAGGTTTACTAGTGGCACTTGGTATTTCAGCCCATGGTTTTCTAATTTCGGTTAAGGAATTAAGGTTGTAATCTAATCCGTTTCAATGGATTAGGGACATTTTGGATTCCTCAGGATCCTAGATATTGTATTGTAAACAATGAAGTTGGATCATGAATAAAATTAGAGGAGGGGCTCTAAAACAGGTTGTTGATTTTCCCAGTTGGGTTTCCAGGGTAAATCTCTGTGTATATGTGTGATTGCAATTGTTTTCTTTTCTATGTTAAGAATTGACGTGTGCATTGAATTAATGCAAAAAGTTTAAAAATTACAATGATAATAATGAATAGAATAAATAAGATTGAAGTTCTTATGTCTTTTGATATATACATTTAAATATCTTCCTCGTCATTTTAAGGTATTAGGTTCTAGATAGTAGTTATGAAAATGTATTCACAATAGAAATGATAATGGAAATTCTAATAGTATGAATTTATGTATAAAGAACCTGACCTACTAAACCCATTTAAAAAACATTCTTTGACACAACAAAATTAACAACAAGCCATGTGCTAATTTATTCATGCAATTAACATTAATTGTAAAAACACATGAATGCATTCTATTTACACAAACTCAATAACATTCCAATAAAAATATACACAAAAAAATAAATAGGATAAAAAATAACATAAACTTATCTTTAAATAGATGAACCAATTAGTTGCGTACGAAAAACGTTCCTCCCAACCATTGGCTTGTTGTTCATTTTCTCTCAGTAGAAATCCACCCTTGAGCTGAGGCTATGAGTCCACAAGGAGGTTTATCCCTCTTTAATGTCCACTCTCCACATTCAACAACCCAAAACCCAAGTTCTACTCCAACAACACTTCCAATCCACCAACTCTCTTTCCCCTCAACCTACAGAACCCAATGAATGGAATCCCCCTTCTCTTCCATGCAGTCCCTCAGGCCTTCTCTCTTCCCTCCAAGTCGTTAGTGCACTTGGTTGGACAATAAATATCTTAGTTGTGGACTCCAAGAATTATCAGTTGTTCTAGGATTTCTCACAACAACCTTCTCAAGGATCTTGAGCCATTTCCTAAGTGGGAAATGAACTTACAGACACACATCCCATGTTACAGGCATACAACCTTATTTTCAACATAAAACTCAGCCCAACAAGCTATATTTACATGGATATCATGGCTAGTTCTCTTCCCAAAACCCAACAACTCTCTTGATGCCCAAAAACAACAAGTAAAAACTCCCCTCTTTTTCCATTCGAATTTTTCTTTTTGCCCATGCATGTTGACTCTCACTTTTCCCAAGGTTGATTGTACTCATCCCCATTCTCTCAATATCTATGTGAAGTGAATTCCTCACCCAACATCTTACATGAATTCAATGATTGAGTGTCTAATAAGGGAGGATTAGATTGTAATGACACATTGACTCAGGAAATTGACATTGGTTTTCCCCTTGGAATCCCCTTCATCCCCCCTCTCTCATGGAATCATATCCCCCCCATTGTTACCATCCCTATCGTGTCATAACCAACGATTATTATTTTATTAATCATTTCAATGTACAATTTACATAGTTCAGCCCTTGACCATATAAGTCAGTATAAGCTCTCCGACCCAAACATATCAACTCAACAACCTAAATCACATTTACATAATTACATTATAATTTGTGTGGATTAAAACTAGGGATTTTACATTCCATCCCCCTTATTTTAGCATTGTCCTCAGTGCACATAACCATGTATGTGCACATAAATTTTATAATGCTAGTCTCTCTAGCCTAATATCATATAGGCACTCTAGCCCAAACATATATACATAGATACTTTGGCTCAAAACATGTACACATAGGCATTTTGGCCCCAAACCATACATGATGATTTCACAGTTCAGTAACCCTTGCAAAAATTCCAACCTGCAATCTCTAATTCCCCTCGGTCTACACAACCCAAGGAAGTGTACCCCATCTCTTCTCTATAGTCCCTTAGGTTTTACCACTCCCTTCCAAGGATTCAACATAGAATGGCTAGGAAGTCTCGGAGATGCGGCTCTAGGAATACTAAATGAAACCACTTTCACAATATGCTGTTTCTCAAAACAATACCAACCAATAGGTTCTCATTCCTATAAAATTGTACAAGCCAAGGAAGTGTACCCCCTTCTCTACACCACACTCCCTCGAGCTATACCAGTTATCTCTAGTGCTCCAACATAATGTCGAACACGAAGTCTTAGAGATATGGATCTAGAAACTATAGTTATGATAACAAAATCTTCAAACTTTCAAATAGTTGCAAATGTGCTTCCTGCATTACATCCTTCAACTCCACTTTTCTTCTTTCAAGCTACAAAAAGTCCACCAAACTTTACTTTTTCTATGCCTTTATCCTTTAGGTCCATGTTGTTAGAATACTGAGAGGGGGGTGAATCACTATGAGAAGTTTGTATTACTTTTAACCACAATATATATTCTTCAACTTTATCAACAATGTTTAGCAGTTTATCATCAATGTATCATCTATAATTGCATTCAATAAATCATAAGCAACATCACATCAAGTACACAATACACTAGTATTTTATGTGGAAACCCAATGCGGGAGAAAACCACACAATGCTTTCTTATATATCAAAGAATACATTCAAAGCACCAACTTACCAATTCTCTAGCTGCAACTAGAAGGAGGCTACGAACCCCTATTTACAGGCTCGAACCCGAAGGAAGCTACAACTCCCTGAATTCTCTGGCTCCAACCAGAAGGAGGCTACAACCTCTTGATTTTCAGGCTCCAACCTGAAGGAATATACAACTCCCTGAATTCTATGGCTCCAACTAGAAGGAGGCTAAAACCCCTTGATTCCCAGGCTCCAACCTGAAGGAAGCTCTAACTCCTTGATTCTCTAGCTCTAACCCCCTTTCTTTGCCTCATCCTGCCACCATGAAATATAACTGTAGACTAACTGTCACTGCCACAATCACTTCCACTGCCACTGTCACTGCCACTGTCACTGTCAATCTATCACCGAACAACCTATCACTGTCACTAATACTCAACCAAATCCTTTCACATGGATCATATACCAAAGACACCTCTCAACTATATGTCTAACATCACCAACATGTGCCTCTACCAAGTATGTACCAAACCATCAACCTGTACCCTACCAAGCATCAACCGTGTACCACAACCTGTACGAAAACACATGCAACAACCATGCACCAACACCTATTCAAAAACAAGTGCAACAACCATGCACCAACACTTGTACCATGTACCTCAACCATCAACCATGTACATCAATCATCAATTGTGTACCAACATATGCATCAATGTATAAACCAAACCTCAAGCATGCATCATAATCAACCAAGATCATATACGAAGTATATGCCTCAAGTATATTCCAATATCACAAAGATGTTCCTCTAACAATGAACCATAACAACCATATACAATGTACCAAGGATTTGTCTCAAGCATAACACCAAAGCATGAACATCAACCATATGCAACCATAAACCAAAAGGGGCCTCTAGATATGCCTTAATCATGTCCCATACCATTACCAAGAGAAAACCTTAACATGTACCATACCATCGCCAAGATATAACCTTCAAAATATGCATATAGACATACCTTTAATCCTATAACAATATTGTTGCATCCTCATCAAGACCTGTACCATACCATGCAACAAATGGAACAATTCCAATCTACAACTTTGATGTGGATACCAAACTGCCAACTTTCTCCAGCTTCCAAATCACCCACGGCTACCGAAACTACTACTTTATGTAGATACCGAAACTACCACTTTATGTAGCTACCGAAACCTACGGCTACATAACCACCCACAGATACCCAAACTACCACTTTCTCTAGCTACCGAAACATGATTCTACAGAACCACCTGCGGCTATAGAACTGTTGAATTTCTGCTGCTATCAAAACTACCAATTTCTGTAGCTACTAAAACCTATGGCTATAGAACTACCTATATCTACCGAAACTACAAATTTATCTACCAAAACATATGGCTACAGAACCACCTACGACTATAGAACCGTCAAATTTCCACCGCTACCAAACCCTACAGCTACAAAATTGTCGAATTTCTGCCGCTACCGAAACCTGTGGCTACAAAACTATTGCGGCTATAGAAATATCGAATTTATGCAACTACCTTAGATGTTTCAATGAGTACCTGCAAATAACATTTCACAAGATAGATATTCAATGTGCTCAATAGGTGCTAATGGGAGTCTCTTGATATATTATTTATACTTTCCAAGTGCCTTCCTTTAGGGGCCTTCTTCTAACTATTTTACCCATATTCCCTCTTCTAGGGCTAATTCACTTTCTTGTTTCAACTACTTTACCCATAATTAGTAAACTCGTAACTTCTTTTTGCAACTAATTTATTTTTAATTATTTTCTTATTGCAACAACTTTAGCCATAATTAACTTCTAGTTGCAACCACTTTGACTAGCCAACTACTTGATCACTTTCTAGGAAATTATGGAATAATTGACTTCTTGTTGAACTTATATGTGTTTCTAGAATACTCTTGAGGGTCCTCCAACTTCACAAAGACATATCTCCTCAATCATGAGGAACTATGTGGCGTACCATATATCATTGGAAACGGCATGACATGTACTATCCATCTATGATAGTATTCCTCAACCAACTTTCGGTTACATAACCACACCTCCAGGGATTCATGTAGGCTTCTTCAAATTCACCCAACTAACTCACAATCAATATCGATCATACAAATGAAAATCATCTGCCCAACAATATCATCCACATATTTGGACCTCTCTAAGGGTTGACATAAATATCTAAGGGTTGAAATCAATGACAACCAACTGTCCAAACCAATTGTCCAACAATCTCCCCCTTTGGCATTGATGGAAAGAATCATACTCCAATACTCATGCTCCCTCTGTGATCATCACTCCTCATCAATGTTTTTCACTCTCCCCCTTTGACATCAATGGAAAACGGTATCTCTCCTTAGATATGATCCCTCTGTCTTTATGCCTCTCTTCTTTCTCTCTTTTTCCATGCCTTTGTTCTTTCTCTCTTTATTTGACAAAAAAAGGGTAACTCCCCCTGTCGATATGTGTCCCTCTTTCTGCATGCTACTAATATTCCTTTATAGATTTATTTCTCTGGTGATTTATTTTCCCTTGACTTCTCTTCAAGATATAATGTAGATCAATGTAAGGCTACCTGTATATGTTTCCTTTCATCACTTATAATGCTTGCTAATTTTCCATTGGTGCTTCCTCTTGTAACTCTCTGACATATATAAAAAAAATTCATTACTTGATTCCAAATGATCTGTCATGACCATACTGTTCAACAATGCTCCTTTAATGATATGATTTCTATTGAAGGTTTCTCTTTCCCTATTTTTTTGTGCCTTTATATGGCCAACTGATTCTTTATGTCAATTGATTCCACTGATTCCAAATTTAAGTATGTTTCTATGCATCTGATCCATGTTTCCTTTACCTTCTAAGCATATAACAAATCCATATCTGTCAATATGTCACAAACTGTCCATAACTCTCTTACTCAAATGTACACAATGTTGATCCATCTATCATTGTACTATCATAAAGGCTTCATGACTGCAGCTGATAAACACATATTATTGTTTCTTCAAACTGAGTCAAATGTGTCCAATGGTCTTCTCTATCTGCAAGTCAAACTTTGCATGTATGGAGCAACTTGTACTGAATATATCTCTCCTAAAGGAATATGATCATAAACTTATTCCTGTGTAACTTCCAACTAATATCTATGTGGGAATAATACTTCTGAATTGATCAATATGTCATTCTATACTTCTATTATCTGTCTCTTCAAATACTTTAACCTACTCGAAAAATGGATCTCTGATTTGTAGTAGTTACTGCACTAACTCCCCTTATTCAATATTCACATTCATCAGGAGTCTCCAAGCAGGGTGGCTTAGAAACATACCTTCTCTGATGCAGAGTAATATTCCTCTTCATATGTAGACTCATCATCTCTTTGAACTCTATCTTCTTCCTTTCTTCCCGTGGATTGATATTGCACTGCAATTCCTGAAAAAACAATCTCTTGGGCCTGTTATTTATTCACTTTCTCTTCTTTTCTTTCTTGCATTAATGCAAATCCCACGATCTCTAGGACCTGGTCTTTATTCACCTGTTCTTCTCATTTTTAATTTCTTCTCCAAAACTTCATGTATCCGATATCTTCCCTTTTCCTGTATATTTTTCCTTTTCTCATACTATTTCCAATCTTGAGAGTATGGCTTTTGGGTGTCCTTCATTCATCTGCTCTTCATTTATTTGTTCTTGTTTTCTTTTCCAAACTTTCTTATATATCATAACAATGTTCTTTTTCATAGAAGTATCCATCACGCTTCTACAATCATGAGCTATGTGACCATAATTATGGCATTTGTAACATTCAATGTTATGTGGGGCCACATAAACATTTCTTGCTTGAACATTTCTTCCATAATGCTTGCAATATGCACATTTATGTCCAAATTTAGTACAATAAAAACAATGAACATAAAATAAATTTACATACCTGGGAGTGAAATATCTTCTTTGTGGTGTGGTCCTTCTGAATTCTTGCCTTGGTTGATCATGCTATTCTATTCTATTCATCCCTTAATTATGATTGAAGCTTCTTTGTGTCTTGAATGTGGAGGGTCTTGTTGAATATGTATCTTTATCATTTTTCTTTGATTCTGGTTGACCATGATTCCTTCCTTTGTGTACTTCTGCACAACTCTTAATCTTTTGTTCATTCTTCTTTTTTGGCAACTTGGAGTGCTTCTCTTCAACATTCTCTACTGATTATGTGGATGTTTATGTCTTTTCAACGTTCTTATTGAGCTTGAAGATTTTGTTTCTCAATGTAACAACTTCTTCGTCAAGCTTATCTCAACCTCTTCTTCTTTCTTCATCATCTGACTCTTCATGACTTCTTCTATTTTCTTTGCTTCTTCAAGTTATATCTTCAAGGATATAATTTCCTTTTCAAGTCTTCTTTCTTCTTGAACAATTTTTTCCTCAAGAGACTTGATCTTCTTCCTTTATTTTGTCAATTCATCTAAAACACTGATTAACTTTTCTTCAAGGTCTACTATGTCTTCTTCACAATATTCTTCTTCTGAATCTGTGTGACATGATGAACATCTTTCTTATTGTTTTGTACCTGCAATTTCTTTAATTTTATTTTTCTTTGTGGTAGAATGGGATTCCTTTGAGTACAATTTATGTATCTTATCCCAAATTTCTTTGGTTGATGAACATTGTCCCACTTTGACTTTCACCAACTCAGGTAATCCTTCAGTGATGGAATCCATTGCAATTTTTCTTTTCTTTTTCAATTATTTCTTAGCTACAGTCTTTGGATTCTTTGAACCAGTGTATCCTGTAACAACCGAGTACCAAACATCATATCCTTGTGCATGTAAAAAAGTTTTCATTTTGATGTTCCACATTTCATACTGCAGGCCATTCTAACCATCAAACTATGGTATTCCATTTCTATACAAACAATTTCTCTCCATGATCTTCCTTCCAGTGGATAAACTGTTTCCTTGAAGGAATCAAATCTGATACCAATTGTTGGAATACTGAGAGGGGGGTGTGAATTACTATGAGCAATTTGTATTACTTTTAACCACAATATATATTCTTCAACTTTATCAACAATTTTTAGCAATTTATTATCAATTTATCATCTATGATTGCATTCAATAAATCATATGCATATAATCATAAGAAACATCACATCAAGTACACGATATGCTGATATTTTAAGTGGAAACCAATATGAGAGAAAACCATGAAATTCTTTCTTGTATATCAAAGAATACATTCATTAGAAGCACCAACTTCCCAATTCTCTAGTTGCAATTGGAAGGAGGCTACGACCCCCTATTTACATGATCCAACCTGAAGGAAGATACAACTCTCTGAATTCTCTGGCTCCAACCAGAAGGAGGCTACAACTCTCTGATTCTCAGGCTCCAACCTGAAGGAAGCTACAACTCCTTGAATTCTCTGGCTCCAACCAGAAGGAGGATACAACCCCTTGATTCTCAAGCTCCAAATCCCTTATTCTCTGCCTCCAAATGGAAGGAGGCTACAACCCCCTTTCCTTCCCCACTCTTTCCACCCTGAAATATAAGTGTAGATCAACTGTCACTACCACAATCATTTCCACTGTCACTATCACCATCACTTCCATTGTCATTGTCAACCTGTCACATCAACCTGCCACTAATACTCAACCAGATCCTCTCACATGATCATATATCAAGGAAACTTCTCAACTAGATGTCCAACATCACCAACACATGCCTTGGCCAAGTATGTACCAAACCATCAACCTGTACCCTACCAAGAATCAATTGTGTACCACAACTTGTACAAAAACATGTACATCAACCATGCACCAACACTTGTTCAACAACAAGTGCATCAACCATGCACCAACACCTATACCATGTACCTCAACCATCAACCATGTACATCGACCATGCACATCAACCATGTATATCAATCATCATCTATGTACCAACATATGCATCAATGTATAAACCAAACCTCAAGCATGCATCATAATCAACCAAGATCATATACCAAGTATATGCCTCAAGTATATTCCAATATCAAAAATATGTGCCTCTAACTATGAACCATAACAACCATATACATTGTACCAAGGATATGTCTCAAGCATCAAACCAAAGCATGCACCTCAACCATATGCAACCATAAACTAAAAGGGGCCTCCAAGATATTCCTTAAGCATGTGCCATAGCATTACCAAGATATAACCTTAACATGTACCATATCATCACCAAGATATAACCTTAAAATATGCATATAGACATACCTCTAATCCTATAGCAATCTTGTTTCATCCTCATCAAGACCTGTACCATACCATGCAACAACTGGAACAATTCCAATATAAAACTCCGATGCAACTACTGAACTGCCAACTTTATACAACTTACATATCACTTGCATCTACTGAAACTATCGCTTTCTATAGCTACTAAAACTACCACTTTATATAGCTACTGAAATCTACTGCTATATAACCACCCACAGCTACCAAAACTACCACTTTCTGTAGCTACCAAAACCTGCGGCTACAGAACCACCCGCGGCTACAGAATTGCTGAATTTCTTCCACTACATAAACTACCACTTTCTGTAGCTACCGAATCCTGCGGATACAAAACCACCTGTAAATACCAAAACTACCACTTTCTGTAGCTACCGAAACATGTGGCTACATAACCACCTCTAGCTATAGAAATACCGAATTTCTTTCGCTACTTAAACTTGCAACTACATAACTACCGCGACTATAGAACTATCGAATTTATGCAACTACCTCAAATATATCAATGAGTACCTCCCAATAACCTTTCGCAAGATAGATATTCAATGTGCTGAATAGGTGCTAATGGGAGTCTCTTGATCTCTTATTTATACTTTCCAAGTGCCTTCCTTTAGGGGCCATCTTCTAACTAATTTACCCATCTCCCGTCTTCTAGGGCTAAACTAATTTCTTGTTGCAACTACTTTACCCATAATTAGTAAACTCATAACTTCTTGTTGCAACTAATTTATTTTTAATTATTTTCTTATTGCAAAAACTTTACCCATAATTAAGTTCTGGTTGCAACCTTTTTGAGTAGCCAACTACTTGATGAATTTCTAGGAACTTCTAGAATAATTGACTTCTTGTTGACCTTATAGGGGTTTCTAGAATAATCTTGAGGGTCCTCTAACTTCACAAAGCCATATCCCTCAACCGTGATGAACTATGTGGCATACCATATATCACCGATTTTTTTTTACGTGTACTATCCATCTATGATAGTATTCCTCAACCAAATTTTGGTTCCATAACCACACCTCCAGGTCTAAATGTAGGCTTCTTCAAATGCACCCAAATAACTCACAATCAATCTCGATCATACACATGATAATCATCTATCCAAAAATCTCATCCACATCTTTGGACCTCTTCAAGGGTTGACATCAATCTCCAAGGGTTGACATCAATGGCAACTAACTGTCCAACACATGTTCTTTTGGTGCTCTTCTTTCCAAGTACCTGATTCATGTCTTCATTCTCCATTTATTCCTATGCAACTAAAATTAAAACATACATAATATATCCCTCATCATATAACAATCATATTATTCACGGGAGTTCTAAAATCCATATTAAAACATTTATTCAAAAACAAGTTTGTAGTCATAATTTGATACTTATGTGTATGGATAACATGTTCTTCACAAAGCTTCCACAACAGGAATTCAATTCACTGTTATTTCCGAGCACACCCTCATGATTCTAGCCACCATGCCATATGCATTAATAGGTTACCTCTTACTTTCTATACCCACCCTCTAGGCTCAATCATCCCCTTAGTTGCTACACAGTCCCTCGGGTGATCTTTATTTCCAAGGCTTTCACACACAAGGAGAGCACTAACCCATTACCACACATCCACTAGAAATATTCACCCTGTGGAAAACATATGGTTCTAGCATCCTAATAGTAGCCTTCTTCTTGAGATTTGTTGATTAAGGTTGGTTTTCATTGATGTCAACTCTTGAAGAAAACCCCTTAGCATAAAGGTTTGGGCAATGGACCCAAAATTGTTTGATGTAAAGATGACTCATTATTGTCTCGTCATGGTTTATAAGAAGTAAATATGGATGAACTCCAAAGAGGCCCCCTTATGGTGAAATCCCTCATGGGAAGACGCTTTTCGGAGTAAGAGAACCCATGCTTGATTATGGAATAATGAGTTGAAGGACAATGAATTTGTCAGGGAAACTATCCTAGATAGATAGTGCTTGTCATGTCGTTTCTGGTAGTATGTGGAACATCACATAACTCCTCACGATTAGAGAGTTAGGAACATACGAAGTTGGAGAACCCCTCATAAGTCTTATAGAATCACCCAAGGGTTAAAGTGATTTACAAAAGAAATTATTTTAAATAAAGAAGCCCTAAAGTAAGGAAAATGTAAGGCTACATAAAGATATAAATAAGAGGCAAAGCTCACTCATTAAAGACACACTTGTACATTTTGTATATCTATTTTCTTGTGTAAATATTCTTGTAAATACTTGTGGATACATCTGAAGTGGCAAACGTCTAAGGTAGCATGAAGGGTTGACGATGAAATTCTTAAATTTATAGAAAACCCCATTTTTTGAGGCATACGTGGGTTGTCTGTGTATAGGGTGCATACAGTACACAGGTTTTCTATGTATAGGGAGCGTATGTACGCGGGATGGCTGTGTATAGGGTGACTACATGTTGATAAAGCCATGAAACTTGAGAAGATGAAGGTGCAGAAGTTCTATATTCTGAGATCCAGCTCCCAGGAAGGTCTAGAGTGCTCAGATACATCAGATCCATGCATTGGTTCAAAAGGTATGTATTATTTCTATGAATAGTTGTATTTCGATGTATGCATGAGGAATGGAAATGGAGATTTGAGGATTCTCCCTAGAGAGACTAGTAGCTACATGGAATCTTCTGTATAAGTCAGATCTACATAAATACAGTGCTGGTATCTTTATCATTGATATTTCGTGTTGAGGCACATATTGTATTTCTTGGCATATGGCTAAGAGTTTTTATGGTACATGGTTGAGATCTTGTATTTATTGATGTATTGAGATATTGAATATCAGAAAGGGGTTGATGACTAAGATAATGTGAGGGATATTATACTTGTTCATGATTACACATACCTATATGGCACTTGACTAGAGAGAGACATAATTTCCTTGAGTAAAGGTTATGTATGAGGATGCATGCATAGGGTACAGTTACAGTCTGGATATAGTGACAGGTTACAGATCTATGTGAAAGAAGTTACAAAGGGTCAAAAGTTTTCAAGTGAAAGGAAACCCTAGTTTCAGAAGGCATACGCGGGCTGCATAACATATAAGGTGCGTACATATGCGGGTTGCATCACTACAGGTCACGTATCTATTGTATTTTTGTAGATACATGTTCAGTTCAGGTACAGTTTGTTTATAGGGAAGTTGTACATATTAGATACAGGGTAGTGGTATAGGTTGATACATTTGTACAACAATATATCTCATAGTGATAGATTGACAATAGTTCCATAATTCTACTTCTACTTCACAATGGTTGGACGGGGCAATGATAGGTGGTTGTAGCCACCTTCCGGTTGTATCCAGAGAACATAGGGGGTTGCAGCCTCCTTCTGGTTGTAGCCAGAGAATTGGGGAGTTGGAGCTTCCCTCAGGTTGTATCCTGAGAAAACCAGGGGGTTGGAGCCTCCTTCCAATTGCAGCTGGAAAACAAAGGAAGTTGGTGCTTCCAATGAATGTAATTCTTCAAGACATAAGAAAAATCATTCTGTGGTTTTCTCCCGATTTGGGTTTCCACGTAAAACACTGGTGTACTGTGTATGTGTGTGATTGTTTATTTCTTATTGATCATTATTGGATAATAATTCTATATTGATATAACAATTGAAGAAAAAGGATTTTAATTACGCTATTACTGATTCACCCCCCTTCTCAATAATCCAAGAATTGGTATCAGAGTAGGTTCCTTCAAAAATCAGTTTAACCACTGAAAGGTAGATCATGGAGAGTACCAACTCATATAAAAATGGAATACCACAGTTTGATGAACAAACGTATGCTTTTTGGAGCATAAGGATGAAGAAATATATATAAGCATAGGGATTTCAAGTTTGGCAATCAATTGTAGATGGATACACATCACCAACAGTTCCACCAACAAATGACAAAACAATGAAACTTGGTGAGAATAATTCCAAAGCCAAAAATGCACTTTTGAATGGTCTCAGTGATATGGTATTCACCAAAGTTGCACATTGTAAATATTCTAAAGAAATTTGGGACAAGCTTCGAAATATTTATGAAGGAGATTCAAAAGTCAAAGCAACAAAGCTTCAAACTTACAAAGGTCAGTTTGAACAACTAAAAATGAAGGAATATGAAGATATCGCAACCTACTTCTTATGAGTCGATGAAACAGTGAATGCAATCATAGGATTGGGAGAAGAAATCGAAGAATCTGTAATTGTTCAAAAGGTACTAAGATCTCTTCCTATGAGATTCAACCCTAAGATATAAGCACTAGAAGAAAAATCGGATCTAAACTCAATAAGCATGGACGAACTGCATGGAATATTCATAGCATATGAGATGAGAACTGAATAGGAAAATCCAGATGTAAAAGAAGCAGCCTTCAAAGCATCCAAAACATCAAAGAAAAATAAAAATGAACAATAAGAATATAGCAGCAACAATGATGTCTCAGAATATGATGAAGAGGTGGCCAACTTCGTCAAAAGACTAAACAAGGGAACCGACGA
The DNA here is from genome assembly GCA_010110895.2 of Picea sitchensis. NCBI lineage: Eukaryota > Viridiplantae > Streptophyta > Pinopsida > Pinales > Pinaceae > Picea > Picea sitchensis. Next base: position 212,097 of record SNQJ01S0012797.1, read on the forward strand.
TAGGTATAGAGGTAAGCTTCCTTTAATTTGTTTTAATTGTGATGGTATTGGTCATTTTTCTAACAAATGTCATCATAATAAAAAGATAAATGATGAAGGTTACTCAAAAGGAAAACACACATATAAAGGCAAAAGAACTACAAAGAAAGATTTGAAGAAAATATTATGCATCAAAGAAGACATCTCATCATAAGATGAAGATGAAGTCAGTGACAATGAGATAGGAAGAGTTCTATTCATGGCAGTAAAAGACTTCGACAAAGAAGACTTCGAAGAAGAATACGAGGAAGCCGAAAAAGGAATTGAAGAGGCAGAAGTTGAATTTCGAGAAGAATTAATGTGTGCCATAGAAGTTATCATAAGAGAAGAGAAGAAGGACAAGAAACTACAAGCAGAACTAGACAAAAAGGAAGACAATCAAGAAGTAGAAAAAATGATCACAAAATTGAAAGTTCAAATAGAAGAAGATAAAAGAATTGAAGAAGCACTCAAAGAACAGCTAGAAGAAAAGGACAAGATCATCGAAAACTTGGAAGCAGAGATTGTCACATTAAGAAAGGATATTCAAAAGAAAAATATGCAGAATAGCTCAAAAGTTTTGGATGACATTATCAACAGTAAAAAATCTCATCTTGACAAGTTTGGACTTAGATACAATCAGACAGAAAAGGGATCAAGCTCAAAAACAACAGAGCAAGAAACAAATCCAAAAAGCTATGCAGAAACAATCAAAGGGGAAAGGAAGATATACAAGGAAGATTACAGGGACACTCCTCCACTGAGAAGATTCAGATTTCAAAATCAGTAGCAGACAAATAGGCCTCAAGAATAAGAAGGATTCATAATAGCACCTCCTTTCAGAAAATCTTCAACTCCCAGGTATCAAACTATATTTTTTGGTTTATGTTATGCATGTAATAATTTTGGACATAAAGCTATAAATTGCATAGCTAACAACAGGAACAATAAGAACTTTGAGAGTCATACACAAAGGGGTTATTCAAGAATACCTAGTGAAACACAAAGAAGAATTTACAACAGGTTTGAATCCTTGAGCACTGAAGTGGAATGTTACAAATGTAACAACTTTGGACACATGGCCAAAGATTGCAGAATGACAATCCCTCCTAAAGAACCCCAACATAATAACAATAGTCATAGATAAGAACCTCAGAAAATGACATGGATAAGAAAGCAAGATCGGTATAGTAATGAAGAATGCACAATCGCTCTACAAGCTAAGAAGAAGAAACACAGTTGGTATGTTGATAGTGGGTGTTCAAAACACATGACATGTGATAGAGACACATTTCTTACATTGCGAAAGGAAATAAATGGATCAGTCTCCTTCGGAAATGATAATTCAACCAAAATCATTGGAGAAGGCACAACCCGAATTGGGAACAAGAATGAAAAGGCACAAAATGTTCTACTGGTAGAAGATATGAAACATAATATTCTAAGTGTGATTCAAATGTGTGACCAAGGTCATAAAATTACTTTCGATTCACAAAAGTGTGAGATAAGAAGAGAAGGTTCAGGGAAATTGGTCGGTACAGCTGCAAGAACTTCAAACAACATATATATGTTAAGTGAAATTGGAAATGTAAAGTGTTGTCTAGGAAAGAAAGATGAAATTTGGCTATGGCACAGAAGAATGGGTCACATGCACTTTGATAACCTTGTCAAAGTCATCAAAAGAGAAGCAGTCAGAGAAATGCCTCAGATCATGAAACCAACCAACACTTTATGCAAGAATTGTCAACAAGGGAAGCAAACAAAGACCAGGTTCAAATCAAAATAATATTCAACAACAATACCAC
>SNQJ01S0012798.1:12116-26468 GCA_010110895.2 Picea sitchensis
GTGGGGGGGAGTGAGGGAGGAGGGAAAAGGTGGGGATAGAGAGGGAGATAAATAGAGGTAGGAAGATATATAGATATGGGAGAGAGAGGGAGGAAGGGAGATGAAAATAGAGAGAGAAAGGAAGAGGGAAAGACAAAGAGGGAAGGTTAAAGAGGGAGAGGGTGAGAGAGAATCAATGAGTGAGAGAGANAGGGGGGGAGAGAGATAATGATGGAGGGAGGTAGAGGGGAAGAGCGAGAGAGGTGGGGGGAGGAGTGAAGTGGGGATAGATATGGAGGTAGGGATTGGGGGAGGAGGAAAGGATAGAAATAGGAAGGTGAAAGGTGGGAAGAGAGAGAGAGAGAGAGTGCGAGAGAGAGAGAGAGAGTTGTGGCTGGGGAGTGAGGGATGGATTGAGGGAGGTAGGGAGATAGAGATAAAGAAAGGGATGAAGTTAGATAGATGGAGAGAGAGAGAGAGAGAGTTGTGCAGGGGAGTGAGGGAGGGAGGGAGAGAGAGATAAAGTGAGGGAGGAAGACATATAGATAAAAGGAGGTAGGGAGGTGATATAGAGATAAATAAAGGAGTACCACCTCTTTAAAAATATAGGAGGATTTATCCTCACAAGGTTAAATTAAAGACCATATGACAATATTTTAGACCAACAATAATATAGTTGGTTTGTTTTCTCTCCCCAATGTCTCATAAAGGTTTATTCAAGAATTTTCCATGTACCAAGTATGGTAGTAGTAACTTGGTGAGCCACTTCCTTACATCTCTTTCCCAGTTCCGAGAAAATAATCTCATGGAAACATCATCATGTTCAAAAAAAATGTTATCCGTGAAATATTGAAATGAACCCATATGCTCTTCAACAGTGATGGCATTTTCCCCGTCATATTTTGGTAAGAGCTTGAGATAATTGTCTCAGAGATCATGGACATTTTGAGGAAAATTTAGATGGCCATATCTAGTTTCTACCCTAGGGTTTTTTGGTGGTGAAGGTGGTTGAGTTTCCCCACATATACCTTCTAATCCATCCATTATGTTTTGAATAATTAGATTATTGGCTTTAAAATATAGAGGGGTGTAGGAACTTTCAAAAAGGGTCTTATAGATGAATCCCCGGATTGAGGAAACTCTATGGGATAATGTTTTAGATCTATCAGAGGTTTATGGGGATATTTTAACATAGAATATGAATCTAAAGGTATTTATATAAGATCTACAGATTCACTTATTTTATTACCAAAAGAAGGAGATAGATCTAAATGAGGATTACTTGTGGGAGAAAACAATTGTCTCTCCTTGATGTTTCTCTAAGTCGCAAGCTTTTTTGGATCTAGATAAATTGGAATCTGGGTAGGGTCATGGTTTCTTATGGTATGTATTCTTGTAGTTGTAAGATTTACCACTATGGAGTCATCAGGTTAAATATTGATCCAAGTGGATATTGGTGGCCACCCACCTATTCCTACTGGCTCCTCTTGTCATTTTTTAGTTCAACACGTTCTTTTGTACTTATTTGTAATTGTGGGTTCTGCACTTCTAGGGTTGTCTAAGGCTCTACACATCTTTCAGGTGGAGACTGGTAGCCTCCCACCTAATCCAACTGACTTATTTTGGAAGTTTTCTTGTCAGTACATCTTTCTGTACTTCCAGGGTTGTTTTGGGGCCCTAAACAATGTTTTTTTGGCGTGCCATAATCAAACCATTGACGAAGTCAAATTTTGATGGAATAATGTGTATTTCTCGAAAATATCTTTCCAAAGGGATATAACGCACCTAAAGCGGAGATCGTATGCAAAATTTTAAACCCTGGGAAGTTAATGTACTAACTTACCAAATTGGGGCCCACATGGGTTTTGGTGTTTCCTCTCCTAGGGTTAGGTTTTTGGATGTCTAGGGTTTTGGCATTCATGTTTATCATAAAAAGGATTTATGAGCCTCATTGTAATCATCTTATTGCGAATGAGTGTAGTCATCACATCTCTTCTCAGAGATAACACTGCCACCATTCTAGCGAGTCTGGCACTCTGTATTTTTATCGTCTCTCTACAATTATTTCATTAATAGAAATCAAGTATTGATGTATTTATCTATTTCTGGCAATTTTCATGAGTATTTCATTGTAATTTTTCTTCTTTCATTTTGTTTCGAAAATAATCCGGATCAAATATTAATAACCAGTTTCCTGAGTCTTTTTTAACAACAATAATCGATGCTTTAAATGTTGTACCCTAGGGAAAATTAACTTTAAGCTTTGGTCCTCAATAAATATACCATTCCAAGTGTTGTTATTTGAGATGTTCTGAGTTTTTAATAGAAATATGCTAATGCACCTCAATGGATAAGACTCAGTTATAGCCTTAAATCCATATTGGTATGGGCAATACTTTTGGAATCTCTCTCTCTCTCTCTCTCTCTCTCTCTCTCTCTCTCTCTCTCTCTCTCTCTCTACCCTCAAACAAATTTAGATCGGATGACTAAAAACCCTCAAATCCAAGAGACATGTTACCATGTGCATTCAGACATTTAAATTTTTCAGAAGGATGCATGGATGAATTTAAAGGAGGATAAATAAACTAGAAATACGTTTCTGAGAATAAATCTTGCAACCTTTTAAAGGAAGGATAACATGTTGAGCAATTCAAAATTCAAAATTTATCATAGTATGAATCTAGATATGTGTTAGGATATTCTTTGGACAACTTTAAATTCTTCAATAATGTAAACATAACATAAACCTTATACATATATCTAAATATATCATACGTAATGATAAGAATTGGTAATGCAAGATGAAAGCAATTCAATTATCATGAAAAAAACACATGGTAACATTGAATGTGGTGCTAATATGTTTCTATGATATTTTATTGATCTGTAATTGATACAATGTCAAGAATGGAAGATATGAACTCATTAGAAAAACAATTACAATGGAAGAATATGAGTATGTAGTCTACACAATGAATACATCATGGTGTATGAATCTCTTCGAGCATGTTGCCTTTATCATCTACCTGTGCTTGAGATATGTGATCTTGCAAATTTATGTATAAGAACCTCTTTAATTCCCCAAAGTTCTGACCCTCGACCACGCACTTTATTTCCCCTTTATTTATGAATTTGTAGGGGAAAACCATTTCTTGAAACCACTTACTCCTTTTTTATTCTTCTATACTACTTCTTGTTTCTTGAATGGTTTCCCCTTACTAAAAATTATTTACCTTCACATGTAGAATTACTTTTACATGGAAAATTTGATAACAAAATTGTCCTCATGGGGCTTGACAAGTTCCACTTGTCTCTCCTTTTCTAGGCATTGATATTTTGGCAACTTGACACACACAATTCCAAAATTTTCCCATCAGATATTATTGTTTATTTATGTCTCTTTCCACCTCATCTAGATTGGTGTACCTTTCATATGATGGATGGGGGAGATTTATAAATATGGTCTTTAAGTTGTGGAGTAGCTCAAAAGAAACAAATAACATTTCCATCACATCCTTCCCATTAAGAGTCCCTTCAATCTTGTCAATCGTTCTATCATCATTTCTTCTATCATCTAACATCTTATGGTATTTCTTCGATGAGTATAGGTCTCCATTTCCATCCCAAAAATAGGGTAACCCATGCTTGAAATCCTAACTAAAAATATTATTAAAGGAGGAGATTTCCCCTGTAAGATCATGGGATCTATTCTCAATGTTCTGCATCATCCTTTTATTTTCCAAAACCTTTTTTGCATCCATCATAATAGTATTCCGTTCAGTTATATTAATATTCTTGAGCTCTTCCTTGGATATGGCATTTAATAATCTTATAATATCATTTGCCAATTCTAGATTGTTCTCCAACTCATTGGATTGCTTTTTTTTGGTACTTAAAGACAATATCTTTAAGCTCAAGTTCATCTTGATTAGCGAGAACAATTACCAATTCTTGAATATTTTATTAGTGATATTGTTCCAGATATTATGTTTAGCTCCCTTTAAAGTTGGATTGCCAATCACCTTCACTTCCTGGTCCAATTCCTGTTGAGCTTATTCTTTTGAAACATTAAAATTATTTAAGAGTATTTCCCTACTCTTTATTTTCTCCTCCAACTTTGCCACCTTTTTTTCAATGTATTTGAGCCTATTAGTGGCAGTGCCCATCTCAATTTCCTTCACACTCAAATTTGACATGATTTTGGCCAAGCCTTGTTCTAGATCCAGGGTAGTAGTTTGTACTTTGGCTGAATTGGGTGCTTGCAATAGATGGTCTTGTTGGTCTTTCAATATTTGGTTTTATTCTTGCAAGTTTTCTAACATTTCTATGGTTTCAACCAATTTTTTATACAATTTCTCCTTCTCTTGATGGGTATCTTGTATCGTTGGGGTATATATGTGTTGAATGTCATGGATATTAAAAATTTTCTTGAGGAATTTAATTTTAATGTCCTTTTGGTTGATCAAATCTCCCACAATTGTGGGATTTTTACGATCTATTCTCAAGGAAATTATTTTCCTATCCAACTCTACAAACTGAGTTTGCTTGGCCTTTCTTTCTACTCTCTCCTTCTTTGATTGCCTATCAATTTTAACTACCATCTCCCTCATCTTCCTTTCATCGACATACTATTGCAACACTCCTTGTATAGAATGTCATTGGTTTTCTTATGCAACTTAATCATGTCTCCAGGCTAAATACTCCCAATATTAAGTTTTATTTGAGTTGATTTGTAATGAGAAGGGGTAAGAGGCCTCGATACTTTTGATTCCAACAAAACCAGATTGAAAGTGTATTGAATTTAATCAATGGAAGAAATAATTTTTTTCGAAGATGTGACTGAAGGATATATCTCCTTTCTCAATTCTTTGTTCTTCCTTCTTATCTCATAGTAGAAGTGACAGTTCCTCCTCCTAACAACATCAATAAAGTGATATGTTCAATGGTGACAATAGGTGCCTTTGGTGCTGATCCATCCTCACTGGATCTCTCAGTGATTTGCAATATTCCTTTTCCCTTATCTAAGATCTATATAATGACTCCTTATGAATCTTATTCCTCATCAATTATAGGTATTTTATGTTTCTTCCCATAAATATCCATACTATGATGGAACTCTGAAAATGTCCTCTTTCTAGGTTGTAGTTCTTGCTTTTGATGAGTTTGAATGAGATATTTCTGGTCCATTGAATGAATGAGAGTTGGGTTATGTATATTTTCCTCTAAAATTTGCTTAACCTCCTCTCACGAGTTTAGGTTAGTAGTTCCTTCTATGATATGACACCTCTAATGCTTGTATGTGTACTTTTCTATTGTTATCACTCCATATGGGTCATACACCCACTTGCTTCCCTTGACAAAATCACATTGTTGTACCATTTCCTCAATGACCGTTATGGAAGTTCTTAGTTTAATCAGGAAAGGACCTAACTCCCTAGGAAACTTGAATTCTATATCCTAAGTATGTTGGGAAAAAGGAAAATGGTATGATAGCAATCTATGTTTAAGTACTCCAGGGAAAAATCCTAGGGTTTAGAAACATTTGCAGCTTATAGGGTTCCTTCTCAAAACCATATACCCTAATAAGAGTATGGAACTAAGCAAGTTTCCAGGCTTTTGTCCTAATATAATGACTTAATTGAAATATTTTCTTTATTTGAGAACACATCCTAGGAGGTGGAACTGCATGGATCAGAGTGAATCATGCAATCATGAATTTATTCACATAGTAGCTAAAACCTTTATTCTTCTCTTGTCTCATTAATTCTACAATCAATTCAATTACATGCATGGTATTCCTTACATCATCTCTTATGTTGATTCCCTTTCTCTCAAAATATTAATAATTATCAAACATGATGAGGTAAACAAGGTATGTTTGGTGCATAAAGGACTTGTTTATGTGAAAATTGGACAACTAGAAATTGATAACCTCACTCAATAAATCAACACAGTGAAACTTTGTATAGGTGATGGAATCTGCAGGGAATAACACTGCAAACATACCTAAAATAGATTCATCTACAATCCTATCTTTCTCAAAACCTAAGATCTAACATATCATGGAAATATCCTTCTTGGTTATTTAGGGGAAAATGGTAGAATTGAATGAAGGTGAATTGGTTGGAAGAGGAGCATCTGAAGCCAATAGGTTGCCCAACAATTTCTCTCTTTCTAGCTGAGATAAAGCTTGGTATTTTGAGGCTACAACGTCATCATCTAGGGGTTCTTGAGAAACATGCTCTAGTACTATGAACATTTGGGAGATGGATTTTTTTATAAGGGAGCAGATGACCTTGGAGTCATCTATGGACATGATCAACTGCTCATTAATTTTTTAATTTACAACACAACACTCTACTAAGTCAAGAAAATGATACGTTTAGGGAAATGTGGGTCATGCCAACTTTGATTCCCACAAGCGCAAGTAATCCCTACCATTGTTAGCATTGGTACAGAGTCTATGAATAAGTCAAGGTGGAGGTTAGGAAAGGATAAACCATGTCAAAAATGTCCTCGCCCCTGTCTCCAAGGTGCCCTTGGGTCATTTACGGTTTTGGGTTGCACGGGACTGACTACGGCTTTCTTTTGTTACAATTTTATTGATCTAGGGGTGAAAGTGACCGAAAGAATATAATAATCAAGCTCTTGGGATTCAAATTACCTTGTTTAATAATGGACAGGTCGGTGTACAAGTCGCTTTTGATAGTTGTTGTTCAAAATTTAGTAGTCAACCTCGTAATGCAAACAATAATGTTAATTTAATCCAATGACCATTTTTTACTTTTATATTATAATTTTAGTGCTACGCATCACCTTTTTGTTGGTTGCATCCTTCAAATTTGATGAGAGGGAAAAATTTGAGTGATGTCATGGATGACTTCAACAGGGTCCCATATACACATAGCAAGATATTGTTGGTCCAAGTGTAGTCTATGTGGCACCTATGTCATGCCAGTTGTCCTGGGGATCCAATGAACACTTAGGATCTCTGATATGATGGGGGTGGGGCCAATGTATAAGTGTTAGAATTTGGTTGGACCATATGGGATTCTAGCTAGTGGGGCCACCTGTCTCGCCTCCTATCTGGAGTATTCCTTATTTTCCATGTCAGCACTCCTCAGGTACGATTTCATGTCCATGCATGCGAGATGCCCGGGTGTGGAATGGTAGTTTTGTCTAATACCACAAATGTTATCTCCCACAATGATAGGCGATTTTCTAGACCCTTTGCGCGATGTGAAGCTAATGTTAAATCACGACGTGGAAAAGGAAAAACCACCTATTGCATCACCAAGAATAATTAATGGGTGTGCATGTCCATGATGTGAAATGCATCATGGACCAGTGATCTATGGGGTCATGACGTGACATGACATGGACTGTTGATATCCATATAAATGGTGTGCAACCTTTGTTTGAGTGCTTTATCCTGCAGTCTCAGCCCTTGGTGTTGCATGTAAGGCCCACGCCTATGATTTAACCAACTTTTTGTGGTCGTGATAGGCCACTTATCCTTCTTCATGGGTGTTTAAACTCATTTTAGGTGCCCGCGGTTAGCCTTTTTTCTCTTTTCTTCATAATTCAAGCCCCATAAGCTTATTTATCTCTCTGCAAACCTAACATTTTTCCCTGTTTGTCCTAGAAATCTCCAAATTAGGTTCCCTAGCAATAAAATTTACCCCATTCTTGGCAAAATTTGGATCATATACTAACACTAGCTACATGGGAGATGAAGTAAATGATTGAGTTGATACCTAAAGGGATGAGAAGGATATGGTGAGTAGTTGGCATCCTATAAATTTTTTGAATGTGTCTTATAATGTCCTAACTAACACTTGTTTTACTCAATATCATTTCCAAAATTGTTCAACCTTGGAAAAAAGGATTTATTAAAGGTTTTTTCATGCCACATATTGTTATGACAACCTAGGGATGTCTTTAATAGGAAAGGGAGACTATCCACAATGTTCATTTTCTGAAGGTGTACATCAAGTTCAAGGCAGATGATAGAACTAATAGGGGTTCCATTCTCAATATGTTCTCTTAGTTCCAGTATTTGGAAGTTTTCTACTAGAGTAGTCAAAACTTTCTTCTCAAACAACTTTACTAAAGTTAATGAACAACTATGAAAATAGACCAATCCTTACCAATTTATTAGCCAAGGTTGTCATTTGGCCCCCTTCATTGTATGTTATTACAGTGAATGAGATAAGGTATTTTCTTGAAATTATTGGAGTCCAAGGTCAAATTTGATGAAATATCACTTCCTAATGGCCTGCAATGATTAAATGTTCATTTTGTTGATGACTTTGTAAAGGTATAATGCATAATATTTATTTAGTCTGAGTTATCTTGAGACTTTGAGGTATAATGTATAGCCTTGACACTTTTACTAACATTGTTGGAACCATCTGGGTCAAGAAAAGACACATGCTCTCACATTACGACAACATGTCTTCCTTTCTTAGATTAAGATCAAAGGGAAGCCCATCAAACCAAGGCATATCGACCAATGTTTAAGAATCACATTTAAATTCAATGTTCTTGTAAAGGTTATTTGAATTTGGATCTTGCACAAAATCAATAGCATGATTTAACGTTGGGAAACTCGATATATTCCTCTTGTAAGTTGAGTCACTATCATAGATGAATTCGTGGGGATAGAAACATCAACGAAAATGAAATGATAGTTGTGAAGAATGATTGAACAAGGGTGACAATTATAGATGCAACACTTGTAATCTTGATTGTATCTAGAATATGATAAAGGGTGGTGAATCCAACAAATAGTAACAAGTAGTAGCTCTCATTTTGAAAGCACTCACAGATCCACAAGTTTATTGGGTGTTATCATTCACACTGACATAGTATTGGGGTAAAATATAATTGTATATCCTTGTTTTTATTATGGTAGAGAATAATAAATCATGGTAAGGTCAAGAAGAAAAAAAATTGTAGATAAAGATTTTCATCTTATTATTTTTCCAAATCTAATCATTTTTAGATTTTTTTTAATCCTAATTTTCTAAGTTAATAATTATGATTAATACATACACAAGGTACCCTCTTTTGAGATATATGAAGCTCTTGTTACATCCTTTTGAGTTTGAATATATGACAAATCAACAATTCTATACGTGGAAGCAACTTCATCACATAGACAAGAGAACTCCAACAAAACATAATGTTCTAGCCACGTAGCCACACAAGTATGTCAATGACACTTAGTTCATTGCATTACTTTCTCGAGTCTTGGTTCCATATTTTGGGAATTAAACAATACATTTTCCCCTTTTGTTTAGTAGCTGGGATGAACTATGGCACAATGGATGGTTGTTGTTAGCCAATGTTCTTTGTCTATGCCTCTCTACATAGTTCTTGGGGAGATGAGTTATAGCTTAGATTGTTGTAAGTAACTATAGGTTCATTATTATAGGTTGAGTTAATTAGACTTCAATTAGTTAAGTATTGGGTTTTTAATTTCAAAACTATGGAATGTTCTCAATCACATTGCAGTTTTGGGGATGCACGGGCGTTACTTTGAATAGGTTTTGCATCTTCCAGCACCACATCTACTAGTAAAAGGAACGCACACCAATCAATATTGCATGCACATTCTCTGTTTCTTAAAGAAATAAAAACTGGTCCAATCCCTGTTTTTTCTCAACTTTCACTCTGTTGACCCGCGAGCGCGGTTTCATCCCCACTATACATGTTTTCGACCCCGGATCTAATGATCACAAGGACTTTGGCATTGCCTATTGGCTATATTTAGCAGTTTTAGTAGCATTTTTTTCTCTTTTTCCAGGTATTTGTAGAGGGGTGAAGTTCAATATTAGGTTCATGTGTGAGTACGTGTTTAAATTCAAGTGGATTTCATATTTGTCATTTTTAAGGAACAAAAAAAAATTAAGTAAATGAAAATTGTATATATGTCTTTTAACATTTTGAAAACATTTATATATATATATTCAAATTAAATTAAAATTATCTAATTTAATCCATCTTTCTAAGTTCTTCATAGAACCAGAGTTAAGATGAGTTTATGTTGGTTTTTTCAAACTATGTTATGTATATTCAGAATTTAAAGTATGTTTCTTTACGAACCATGCTATTTATATCAAGTATTTAAAGAATGTTATTTTTAACATTGCTATTTATATCTAGTAAATTGTATGATCTTAAATAGTAAAAAATATTGTTTTATAAAAATTAAAAGATATAGTCTAAACATTTTAGGTTTTTTATTTTTTGTTGGACACCTTTTTCCCAAAATCTGAGTGGAAATTTAGAAAATTGTCGATTTCAATGGTTGAGATCACATATTTCAGTGTCCTACTGTTTCATAGGGTGCTAAATCAATTTATATATTCAAAAACATGATTTATGTACTGTAAAATTGTGATCATTTGTGTTCCCAGATTAAATGATAATTACTGAGAAATAAAAAAAAGTAGAACTTTTAGACAATGCCTAAAATGCAACATTCAAACTTTAATGGAATAAAATTAATCTCACAATTATTTGTAGAAATTAATAACCATAATTAAAATTCACTTAGAATCCTAATTCATTGAATTTTTAGGGGACCATGGATTCTACACATATTTTCATGGTTAGATCCCTTTTGGCAATGTTTCCATCTCATCCTGGTGAGCTTCCTTAAACATTGTTTCCTTCACTAATTGATCTTATTAGTCCCTCCCCTTTCGGCTGAGGGACTCTTAGTAATCATTTTTACCAAAGTTTTCAATCATTTTTACTAAAGTTTTCAACTGATTATGCAATTTAGGTGGTTTATTAACCTAATTTTTAAGTTCGATCTCTTTTTTGGCCTCTTCTTGAGGCATAGGGAGAAAACAACTTCGTTTATCAACATACATTTGTGTACTCATTTTTCTAAAACGAAGTAATGCTAGAAATAAATATAGCATTACTTCTTAACATTTAATGTTTTCTACAATCCTTATCCCATAGTGCATTTGTTGTTTAGTTGATCCACTGCTGCCATTTACAACACCATGCAAAACTACATGATCCTGCAAACGTTTTTCTCGTCCTTCACAATATGATACGTGTTTCTCGGCCTTCATGGTATGATATGTGTTTCTCATCCTTCGCAATATGATACCTCTTCTTTACCTGCTCCATCACAACACACACAACATTCTCTCTAATTTCCCCATGAAATCTTTGCACAAAATCGTCGAATGTGGTCTTTACATGCTTCTATCTATTGCCATGAAGAGGAGGCAAAGGTCTCATGTTGCAGAATCAGAGAGCCCACCAGATGACATCCTTTATATATGCTAGAAAAATTGAAGTTCGGTTCCATAGAAGCAAACTACTCTGTAAGTTGGTTCCATAGCAACAAACTACAATGTAAGTTTACTCCTTGTAAGTTTCAGTTAATGATACTTGTATCTTTGTCTGTATTCAGAATATTGCACTATGTTTATATGCACTAAGTAATATTTTTCAAAATTGATTTCAAAAGTAAGGCAAGCTGAGGAGGAAGTCTTACAAGATTGCAGTTGGAAAGCGATTAGACAATTGGAAGGCAATTGAAAGGTAAATCACTTTCCTTCGAATGTGATATTTGCATGCAAGTAGAGGACATGAAATCTGGTTCACAATCAGAGGGATACTGCTTGGGAGACACCTTTTTACATTTCTTCCCCGAATTACTTGAGCCTTCCTTTGTCCTCTTTTCCTCCATTAATGCTATCAGAGGTCTTGGCACAATTACTTCATCAATCCCTAATCTATTTATAGAACTTACTTTCCAAGGTTTATCCACCAAAAACATGTTAAAATGATTCTTCGGTACATTATGGATAACACATCTTGTTAGTGCATCCACGGGGCTTGAAATCGTGGATATCTCACTAGGAGCTCCATTTTTTCCAAATGCGCAAAATGATGTATCTTTAAATGAATCTTCACTACCTTTCGCAGAAGTGTTAGCGCAAGCCGTTCAGATTTAATAATACTACAAGGACTATGTCCATACAAATGAATTATAACCAATCATGCTTGAAACCCTAGATGACAAAAACTTGTCGGGATTCTATCATCGTCCACTATAAAAATTACAGGAATATTTTTTACCTTCTGGTAGAACAATTCATTTTGTGCACGCCAAATGAGATCCAACCGCTTCCCGTCCAATATTTGACTTCATTTTCTTATGGACGACGAATCTCCCCATGCTTCATCGTGTTTGGTACATGAAACCCCATATAATACCCATACATATGGATCGTCTCTTTCTCCCACAAAGTTTGTCAATTCACATCTATGGAAAATATACTTTGAGAAACTCCAATATCAGTTGGAAAGAGAATGATTTTTGCAATTCCGCAGGACTAGTCAATAAGAGAAAACAAAGGAACATATGCACATGGGTGAATTACTGGGCCATTTTTTCTATCCCAATCGTGAAAGAGATTAGAGGTGCCCAACCTGCATTAACGAACCAGATTAGAGCCACGTTAGAGCCAGATTTGTAAATTTTGTGAAGACGAAGTTGCACATGAAATGTCCACCAATAGATTTAACTATCTTGCACCATTTTTATGCCTCCTCGACATTTATCCTTCAATAGGGGATGTAGCACTCCCCATCATTCTTGAATTTCTGTATCGAATCAATGAACCTTGCCGAGAAATTAGTGGAGCATTTATTTCCTGCTTCAAGTTACTACAACATAAAGGTAGAGATTTCTCTTACACAACCATTAACTCAATCCACTCCCTCCCATCGAATGAATGAATTCCATTGAGTGGGATAATTAATTTCTCAAAATTACATTTTCCTGATAAGGGGTTCCTCTCTTCCGCCTACCACTACCGAGTCCTCTCCTCAAGACAAGACACTTTCTGTATTTGGCCAAGAAGAAAGGCCATACTCTTTCTTCCTTAGGAATGGAATCTGATGAATGCTTGAGAGCCTCCTGAGAATTGAATTGTGTTCATCCTTCTCATGAAAGTTAGCATAACTCCACCTACACTGGATATCATGAGCACACTCTGCATTGTACATGGATGTCATCTAGTCTTCGTTGTAGAACTACATCTGTTCTTTATAATTTAATGGCATTGTCACTTCCTTCCTCGAAAAACAACTTCATTCCTCGGAAAACAACGCCTAGACTGAGTATTATTATATGCTTCCAATAATGTTATATTGATTTTATAAACCCACATTTTAGAAGAGGCGCTTGGGAGTGAATGCCATAAGTAACTGTCACTATCATAACTATTGCCGACTGTCACACTTATATGTAGATGTATGACACCTAATTTAACATTATTTTGAACTAAATTGAGACTAGTGATAGAGGTAGACATGTGTTCTTCATGAAAATGTTGTGATAGAATCATGGTTGATATTTATTTCTACATGAAAAATATAAATATAAATTACATTACTTATTATATACTGTGATGTTAGCGGAACCAAATTATATCTCTTTTTCATTTGTTTTTTATACAAAAATCATTACGTTAAGAATCAGAATAGAGGCATAGCTCATACCTCGCTTACCAATTCATAATGCTCGAAGAAATTAGTGAACTCCATTGTTCCAGTGGATTCAAAGTGGAAGCTCTAGGTTTCTTCAACTCTGAATCCAAAGTTATCCCATATTTGTTCCTTGCCATAAGTTGTTACTATTGTCATTTGGGGTTTAAAAACCCTGAATGTTGGATCACATGCCTAAACTAGGAATGTTCTCCTTTGGTTATCACCCACACTTGGGTATGTATGCACTATTTTGAATGACCAAAACTGACAGAGAATAATTCAGTTGTAGATATGGTTGGGTACTTAAGTATATGGTCTGTTTGTATTGATAATTGGGTACTTGTACTAGTTCATGGATACCTGTTATTGGAGCATTTTTCTTCAGCTACATCCCATAATTTGTGTTATCACATAATATTGTAAAGGGGTGCTTTTTCCTAATAAATTGGTCCATTGGTGAAATAAATCAAGAAAAGGGGGCAAAAAACCCAAAAAATCGTGTTATCCTAAGTTTTGGACCTGGGCGCGATTGAGCTAAGAAGCTCGTAGATTTGGGCGTCAAAGATCTACGCACTCAAATCTACGACGCGGGTTCCATACCAAAACCTGCCCCTATCGTTCTTCCTTTAACAGGGGGGCGTCCGATATGGTGGTTTTAGATTGCAGGCCCCTCACTATCGTGGCACCTCCTCGTGATGTCGGACCCCCCTATTCAAATCAGCTTACCACCCCACCCCCCCTCTGATATACCATTTACTGCTTCCGCTTACCACCATCACCTCCTGTCGACACTTGTCCTCCACTCTGTCTCTCACTTCTTCCCATCATATCACCCGCTCTCCC
>SNQJ01S0012798.1:26518-94133 GCA_010110895.2 Picea sitchensis
ACCACCCCACCCCCCCTCTGATATACCATTTACTGCTTCCGCTTACCACCATCACCTCCTGTCGACACTTGTCCTCCACTCTGTCTCTCACTTCTTCCCATCACATCACCCGCTCTCCCTCCTCGCCTCATTATACTACACCTGTCCTCCACTCACCATCGGGTCATATCTCCTATCTCTCCCGCCTACCACCTCCTGCAAGGTGTTCTACCACTGCAGCCTCTCATCCTCCCCCACATCATCACCTCATGCCACTTCATCGTTGACCTGTACCAGTGCAGTGCACACATCTTTTTCCACCCGCACCGTTCCTGTCACCTCCCATCTATCTCATGTGTCCACATGGGCGCCTCTCATCTCACTTCCACGATGTTAGCGCCATCATCCCCGCCAGAGTCTCGTCCACGTCCGTCGACTTGGTCCCCTCGTGGTAGTCTAGTGAAGTATCAGATAGCCAAGGGGAGGCCGCCATGTTGTCCAAATACAGAGTTGACTTAGGCTTCTCCGCTCCCAACACAACAATTAATGAAAATAAGGGATGTGGGTGAGACATCGTCTCCTCCCTTAAATAGAAGGTCAGAGAGGGACAAGCCATGGGAAAAGACTGTCAGTCCAGTCTGACAAATATCACGTCCAACAAGAGACTACATGGGCAGTCTGACCAACATCTGCATGCGCAGCTTGACAGAGGAACTCATCAATGCAAATCCTTGAATGTATGACATGATCGTGTTTCAGGCAATCGGACCCAATTCTGAGTATATGTAGGCATTTTTTCCATTTTGTTAGTGTCGATGGTTGAGCTGAGCTCCCGCACGTAAATTTTTGGCACAGGCCTCTGGTTCTCTGGTTATGTGATGTATCTGAGACTTGTTTCCTAATGAAAGTCAGTTTCTCCCTCATCTTTTTGTAACAACTATACTAGAACGCTCGAGCACAGAAGATCTGGTCGAGGATAGTTGTGTCGCTGATGTATTCTTGATCATAGTTACACCATTGTCAGTTTTAATCAGTTTTATGTATTATATTTTCCCTCCAACACTTAATGATATGGGCATGGAAGATCTAGTCGGGTTGTTATCAATGAATTGTGATGTATGTTTGATCTCAGTTTAGTGATAATTTTGTTCAGTTTTGTTGAAGCTTTTGATTTCAAGAATATCTTGTCCTTAAAGATTTTATTCATTAGGTTGTTGGAAGACCAGATGTCCAGAGCATGCCTTCACCCCCTCCATGATTCTTCTTCCCACTCACCACTATATTAGCTTACTGGCCTGAGTTAGATCTATATCTCATTTTTTAGTACATAACCACCCAGTCTTCTGAGTTAGAACAATACCATCCTGAGTTTGCATCCATTTGACCACCCTTTAAATTTATTCATTGTGACATATAAAACTGATGGGTAACAGGCTTACCTCTGCTGCAATCCAAAGGTGACTTATGACACCAAAATTTATGGCGTCATTGCCGGGGACAAAGTTGAAGATTTTCCCGGGATTGAATGACAAAGCTTACTGGTTATAAAGGTGCATCAGAACCCAATACATCGAGATTGCAACTATGCACCTGGTGACTCCATTGACGTAGATCTTTTGGCGACTCCACTATTTCAGTTGTGGCTTCCAGAGGCAGACACACGCAGTCCACCCCACAATTGCCTTTAGCAAGACCTAAAGTTGACCCAGAGAAGATTATCAGAAAGGGAAAGGCCCTCCGAGAAGGTACTTCTACTGTTGAACCAAGTAGTTTTGATGATTTTCATAGTTCCCTTGTAGAAAATCCAATAGATGCTTCTCATTTTTCTGTTATACCCTCTGTTGGAGTTTCCCGAATTTTAAAGTTTGGGAGTGTTCCTATTTAGTTTTCCCCTCCTGATCTGGGATTGGAGGGAGAAATATTTTTCACTCCCCTCCCCTGAAGTTGTTCCTTGGTCTAGGCCCAGGACCATAGAATATTTTCCCACTCCGAGCTTTACCACCCCTCCTCCTGTTAGAGTTTATGGTTTCATAGAAAGGGAAACCTATGCTCTCTCAAGCCCTTTGGCCTTTTCTCCAAATCCTCCATTGTTCCCTTTTCCTCACAGAAGTCTAGTTCCACTCTCCCCTGTTCTAGCACCTTCTCTTCCTAGTTATCCTCCACCTCATATCCCTATGGAAGGTGCTAATCCCCCTAGAAATAGGATGGACGCCATAGTGGCTGCAAGATATGCCCCTCTAGTCCTACCTCAGCCCATGAATGCTCTCCCTACTGGAGATTATCTAAAATACATGCTTAATTTCACTAGAGAAGAAGACATAACTGCTGAAGAGCACCTTGTTGCCTTCTACAGTTATACAAACAATCTGAATATTGAAAACGAAGATGTCTGAATGAGATTTTTTGTCCAGAGCCTTGATGGTGAGGCTAGAAAGTGGTTCAGAGGTTTGACCCCTAGATCTATTGTTGGGATTGAGGCTTTAGACGATGTTTTCTTGAGACAGTGGGGGGATAAGAAAGACTTTATGTATTATATCACAGAGTTTGGGTCCCTGAAGAGGAAAGAGGGAGAATCGGTCTCTGACTTCTCCAAAAGGTTCAATAAAATGTACAACAAGATCCCTGCTGAAATAAAACCTACAGAATCCTCTGTCAAAATCACTTATGCTAGTGATTTTGATCCTGACTTTTGCCTCCTTCTCAAAGAAATAAGAGCTACTTCATTGGCTCATATGGAGGATGCAGCCTTGGAAGTAGAGTCCAATGTGTTGGCAGTTGACAGACTTAGGAACAAAGTTGACAAAGACAGAGGGAGATGGAGATCAGAGGCCTCAACCTCTGGTTCTTATGCATCTGATTCTCAATTATATGAGTTAACCAAGATGGTAAAGACCCTATCTGCAGAGATGGAGAAGATGAAGTTTGAGGGGAAGCATAGTTATAAGAATGCCCAAAATGCTGATAGTAGAGGCAATTTCAGAAGACCGAATTTTCCCCCTCAGAATCTCCCAAGAGAACCCATGAACTGTGATAGAGATGATTAGAGGATTCAGACTCCTCTACAGAACAACCTTGTTGCTGGTGAGGAAGGGGAGGAAATAGATGATCCTGAGCCTGAAATTCATTGTCTTGGAGACACCTCCCCTTTTCTCCATTTGACCCAATCAACATACGATGAATCTCTCATGGACAGTCAACTTAATGAGATGAGCAAGGGAGACAAGGCTAGCAACAACCAAAATAGGTACAATCTCAGATCCAAGAAGAAAACTGGAACGCCTGATGTTCCTCAACAACCTTCTAGAGCGGAGAATCCTGCTAAATATTTGTCAAACTTCAACAAAGTTAAGAAAATCCAAGCCCTCTCTCCAATGGTCCAGACTCTTGTTCCTGAGGTAAAAGAAGCCCCAAAGCTCACATCCTCTTTTAACTTTGAGAACGAAATTCAGAAAATCAGAATCCATGTACCCCTCTCTGAACTGGTCAAGCATGAAGATTTTAAAAAGATCATCTCTAAGCTATTGCAATCTGAGCCCTCATACCATCCCACGGATTCAATCAACTTGCAATATGAAAATCCAATAGTCATCCTATGTCCTATGGTAGAAGACATAGATGATTCATCCCCTCCCTTCTATACCTCACTAAACATACATGATAAGGCGTTACATAACTACCTGATGGATTCTGGGGCTTCCAACGACCTCATGCCCAAGACGGTCATGGAACAACTGGGCCTAGAAATCACAAAAGCTTACCATGACCTCTATTCCTTTTGTCCTAGAAAGGTCCAATGTCTAGGAGTTATCAAAGATCTGGTAGTGACTTTGTTCCAGTTGCCCATGAAGAGTGTGGTCATGGACATTGTGGTAGCTGATGTTCCCCCCAAGTTTGGTATGTTGTTGCCAAGATTTTGGATTAAAAGTCTTGGGGGAAACTTGCAAATGGACCTCACCTACGCTATTATTCCAGTGTTTGGGGGGGAGCATAGAAGGCTATACAAAGAAGCTCAATTGGCCTATATTATCAGTGATGAAACTAACCCCACCAACCATCCTATATTTTCCCTTGACATTGAGTTGGGGTCCAGTATATTGCAGCTCACCGATGCTCCCGAACCCCCTCTAAAACTCAGAAAACAGTCCACTGCTTTTCATAAAAATTCTTCCCCCACCACCTTTGTTTGGAAAATGTTATTTGATGGATCCTTTTCTAGGGAGGGTGCAGTTGTTGGAATGGTGTTTATCTCACCAACTCAAGAAGCCATACATCTATCCTACAAGTTAGAATTTGAAACTACCAATATGTGGCAGAGTATGAGGCTCTTGTGTTGGGTTTGAGGGTTGCGAAAGACATGGGAGTCAAATAAGTAGCCATGTTTGAGGATGTCGAGTTGGTTGTAGAACAAATCAAGAATCATTACCAAGCTAAGCATCCGAGGTTGAGATCATATAGGAATGAAGTATGGGATTTAATAGACAGTTTTTTCCTGGCTTTCAATATTTCATTCATTCCTAGAGAGGAAAATACAGTGGTTGATTCTTTGGCTATTTCAACAAGTAATTTCAAAGTTCCTTTGCCACCCAAACTCAGTTACGATGTAGAAGTAAAAGACATACCAGACAATGTCAAGCATTGATAGGTATTTGAGGATGATCTTGAGATCAAAAGATTCTTGGAGACAGTTGATGAATTTTCTGCATTACAAATAGACCAGGACCATGAACCTGAAAGTAGCTCCCATATTGATGTTTTTTTAAGAAAAATTGCTAATCATCACATTGTGTAGTTACCAATCAATCACATTCCAAAAGGACTAGTCCCTTTGGAGAGTATATTTGATGATAATGATGTGGTAGTGAAAGATAATAGGCCAAATGATGATGCTGACATATTTGATAGAATATTGGTACAGAGCAAGATCCTAAGTTTGTCAAGTTGTCAAGCAGCCTGTCAAGGGAGCAGAGGGTCGAGTATGCTGAGATTTTGAATAAGTTCATTGATGTGTTCGCCTAGACATACGAGGATCTCAGAACATATGACACAAGCGTCATCGAGCACAAAATCCCACTGAAAGAAGAGGCCAAACCATTTAGGCATAAATTGAGACAGATTAATCCTATGTTGTTTCCTATCATGGAGAAAGAGGTAAAGAAGTTGTTGGATGCCTAGATCATTGTACCTTTGAGGTACTCAGAGTGGGTAGCCAACTTGGTCAGTAAGAAAAAAGAGCGGGGAAATTAGACTTTGTGTTGATTTCAGGAACTTGAAGAGAAGCTCAAAGAAGGAAAATTACCCCTTGCCAAAGATAGAACACATACTACAAAGGGTAACAAGAGCATCCAGGATTTCCATGATTGATGGCTTCTCTAGCTACAATCAGATTTATGTCCTACCTGAGGACAGAGAAAATACAACCTTCACTACTCCTTGGGGTACATTTATGTATGCCAAAATGCCCTTTGGACTGATGAACGCAGGGGAAACCTTTCAGCGAGCCATGGATATAGCTTTCATTGGAGAAAGGGACAAGTTCATGGTCATCTATTTGGATGACATCACAGTCTTCTCCAAGTCTGACAGAGAGCACTGTGAACATTTAAAAAGGGTCTTCCTGAAATGCAGGAAGCTTGGTCTCTCCTTAAATCCCAAGAATTCTATGTTTTCCATGAAGGAGGGAAAGTTGTTGGGCCACATAGTATTGACTAGAGTAGTCAGGATCGATCCCAACGGAGTTGAAGCAATCCAAACCTTGTCACTCCCAAGTTCTAGGAAAGAAGTCCAGTCCTTCCTAGGAAAAATTAATTTTCTAAGAAGGTTTGTTTCCAGCTTTGCAGAGATGGTAAAGCTTATAACAACCATGTTGAGGAATGGGAATGAAGTCAAATGGATTGTGGAGTCCCAAAATTCCTTTGGGTGGATAAAGAAAGCCCTGACTGAATCTCCTATGCTTATCAGTCCTGATTACTCAAAAGATTTCCATATTTTCTCATTTGCTTCATTTGATACTCTGGCAGTTGTTTTGTTGTAGAAAAATGCTAAAGGGTTGGAGAAGCCCACTGCTTTTTTCAGTTGAGCATTAAGAGAAGCAGGCCTATGCATTGGTGAAAGACCTCAAGGATTTCAGAGTCTATGTCCTACAATAAAAAATCATTGCATATGTCCCTTCAACCGTCGTGAAGGAGATTCTCATTCAGCCAGACATAGATGGAAGGAGAAGTCGACGAATTACCAAAATCCTTGAATTTAAACTGGAGATAAAGCCCACTAAATTGATCAAAGGTCAAGGTTTAGCCAACTGTAGGCTAAATCTAATTGCAAAGCTTTGGGGGTAAGCTATATCAAGGAATGCTCAGAAAATCAGCAGGTTGAACTGTCTGATACAAATGCTCAGGCAGATCCCCCAATATAAGGATGTCCTTGGTATAAGGATGTCATATATTTTCTATAGAAATTGCGGCCCCCCCGATGGCTTGCAAAGGAACAAGGTAAGATCTTTGAAGCTCAGAGAAGTTATATATTGCCTTGTTAATCAAATTTATATTGGAAAGACCCCCTGGGGGTGCTTTTGAGATGCCTGGACTCGCAGGAGGCCCAAAGGGTTATGTTTGATTTTCACGACAGCCCGTGTGGAGGGAATCATTTTTGGAAAACCACAACCTACAAAATTATCAGGGCTGGGTACTACTGGCCAAATCTATTCACTAATGTTTGTGCCAAAGTCAGAGCTTGCATCAAATGTCAGAAATTATCTGGGAAGAAACAACTCAAATCCTTACCATTAAATCATGCAGTTGCTTCAGGACCCTTTCAATAGTGGGGCCTAGATTTCATTGAAGAAATTCATCCTGCCTCCAGTGGTCAACACAAGTGGATCCTGACTGCCATAGATTATTTTACCAAGTGGATAGAAGCTATCCCTATAAGGAGAACCTCTCACAAAGTAATCATTGGATTCTTGGAGGACATCATCGCAAGATTTGGCTATCTAAACAAGATTATCACTGATAATGCAACATCTTTCAAGGCCGAACCATTGATCCAATTCTATGAGTAGTTTGGGATCAGACTGATTCACTCTACCCCATACTATCCCCAAGGCAATGGTTTAGCAGAGTCCTCTAACAAAATCCTAATAAAGATCATCAAAAGACTGCTAGAGGACAACAAGAAAGCATGGGATTCAAAGCTCAAATTTTCTTTGTGGGCCGACAAGGTGACAACAAAGAGATCCCTTGGCGTCTCTCCTTTTCAGCTTGTTTATGGAGATGAAGCAGTCTTTCCTCCTTAACTTTCCCTGCCTGTGGCGAAATTCTTTCATTCTCACTTTTCCGTGCCAGCTTGCCCGACAATACCTTTCCTCCAACAAGCAAGTAGTTTTATCATGAGGTGATCACAGGAAGATGGCGGCCTAAAAACAGACATGGGGCATTTCCAAGAAGGCACTCGCATTGCAGTTTTGAGGTACTACATGAAAATGACAGGCTCAAAACCGACAACGCGCATTTTCAAGAACGCGCTCACATTGCAGTTTTTGGGATGCATGGGCGTTACTTTCTAATAGGTTCTGCATCTTCCAGCACCACATCTACCAGTAGAAGGAACGCACAGCAATCAATATTGCATGCACATTCCTCTGTTTATTAAAGAAATAAAACCTGGTCGAATCCTTTCGTTTTCTCTACTTTAAACTGGTCGAATCCTTTGTTTTTCTCAACTTTCACCCTCTGTTGGCCCGCGAGCACGGTTTCAACCAACTATAGCATGTTTTCGACCCCGCATCTAACGATCAGAAGGACTTTCGCATCACTGCCTATTGGCTCTATTTAGCAGTTTTAGTGGCATTTTCTCTCTTTTTTCCTGTCGAATTTAAGGTTTGCTTTTTTCCCACCCATGCTATTTATATCCAGTAAATTATATAATCTTAAATAGTAACTAAAATTGTTTTATAAATATTGAAATGCACCATTCAAACTTTATTGAGATGGACTTAATCTCACAATCACTGGTTGTACAAATTCCTAACCGTACTTAACATGCAAACAATAAGACTGATAATGGTACCGATGCACTTAGAATTTTAAGGGGACCATTGAGTGGGCACACACATTGTTTCCATCTTTTCATGGCTAGATCCTTTGAGACATTGTTTCCTCCACAAATTGATATTCAATCAATTATCAATTATTGAATATAGGGCTAATTGATATTAAATTGAATAGAGGGTTTGTGTGAATAATATTGCATTGTTAATAATTATTGAATATAAGGATAATTGATATTAAATTGAATATAGGGTTTGTACGAATAATATTGCAATGGTATTAACAACAAGAATGTGACAAATTTACATGTTAAAAAATAAATTTCATCTTACAAGTTTTTATTGATTTTAGTAGACAATACTTTCATGAAATTAAGAAATATATTTACATGGATTGGTACATTTTTAGTCAATTGGATGGATTGGTACATTTTTAGTCAATTGGATGGATACATAGTTTACAATGTTTGAAAAATCTTAGTGAAATAGGTAGCATTATACTTTTTACAGAAAATATGAGAATTCTTATGACACTGAGAATTAATTTAATAATAGTGAATTCCAAGGGTTGGTGGTTGGTCTAAATGAGATTGACATAATGTGAAATGTGACCCAAAGATTGCATCATGTTATCCACACACCCCTTTCCTCTTGCTCAAAATCCTCCTATGGTAAATGATATTCATGAGACCCAAATTATCATTCCACCCTTACACATAGAGTACTCCACCATCGATCTAGATTTATGAGAAAAATGAAATGAAACACAGATCTATAACATTAAAACAAAGATACAATGAAGAATAACATAGATACAGTTAAACTTAACTTCTATTCAATAAAGATATCTGATGAAACTGTAAAACGCAGAATGAAATAATCTTGCTCGAATGGTGGTTGCTAATCTTTGAGAAGAGATGTGGCGGCTACACGCATTCTCTTAAGCACATTACAATGAGATCTCTAGGCCTTTTTAACATCAAGAAGTATAAAAAAAACATAGACATCCAAAAACCTAACCCTAGGAAATGAAGTGCTAACAGTCGCGTGGGCCTGATGGAGTAAGTTGGTACATCAACTTATCGTGGTCGTAAATTTTGCATATGATCTCTTTTTTAGGCGCACAATAGCCCATTGGAATGTTCTATCCGAGGAGTTCACATTTTTTTGTCACACTCTGACTTTGTCTACAATGTGACAGTGGAAAACCCAAAAAATGTTGTTTAAGGCCTCAAAATGACCCCATAAGTTTATGACCCAAAAAGCTAGAAGAAAATGCCAAGATGAAAACTCTATGTGAGCCAATTGGAAGAGGTGGGTGGTCATCAATATATGCTTGGATCAGTCCTCCCCCCTTAGGAAGAAATGGTCTCCATTGTGTTGAGTTCCCCCATAAGAGGAGGAAATTTCTGTTGAATTTGGCCTCGGGTGAGCCACTTTCCTTGGTGCACGAGTTGCCCCACTTTGAAAACATGATAAAGCTATATCTTTTGTTGATGCATGTCATTGACCTGTGTGTCTGCGATCTAATTAGTGGATGCATGTTCCATGCAATCATGGTTGACCTCTGTCAGTGTCAATTGTTTTGCTATCATTGAGCTGTCAAATAATGGTGGAAAGTATGGCCGGAAGAGGTCCACATTAAACACTAGGTGAAATCCAAGGAAGGGGGGAATGTTGAGCTCAAAAGCATTGTCATCCATAACCTTGGTGATGGTGTAAGGTCCATAGAAGAGTGGACAAATCTTTTGATGGGGTCTTGTATGAAATTCTTTCTGCAAGTGCAACAAAACTTTATCTCCCACCTCAAACTTGTGTGGCACCCGATGTTGATCATGACACTATTTGTACTTGGGATTCAACTTATGAAAAATATCCTCAACTTGTTGGTGGATGTGTTGGATTCGTTCAATGTACCGGGTGGCTTTGTTGGATTTGGTTTGAGAATGGGATGATTCAACATGTGTGGATGTAAGGGGTAGTGCAACATCCATGGACCCAATGGTTGAAATCTTAATCCCACATGAAAGGGGTTGTGGTTAGTTGAGCTATGTATTGATCTGTTGTAATAGTGTTGAACATAGGGAAGACTATTATCCCATGTGCATGAAAGATTAGAATTGTACATGCACAATATATGGATGATCATGTTGTTGACGACCTCAATTTGGATATCATTTGGGGGTGGAAGGAATTAGATTTGGTGAGCTTGGTGTCTAGCCGTGATGATATGATTGACCAGAATGTGTTGAGGAACCAATTGTCCTGATATGAGACGATGGTTTGTGGTATCCCTAAATGTACCCACACTCATTTGAAGAAGAGCTTGGAATTACCCTCTACTCTGATTCTCTTCTTACAGGTAACCGAAAATTCCATCTTGGAAAATTGATCAACAACCACAAAAACACAGTAATTTCCCTACTTGGCGGAAGGAAGGCCTGACATGTATTTCATCGAGATGGATTCCAAGGGCCTTTCGGGAGTAGGAAGAGGGGTGTACATGCCTTATTTGTTAATGGTTGGTTTGGAAATGGTGTAGGTCATGTAGGATCTAATATACTTGTCAACATTCTGTCAAAGTTTCGGCTAATAGAAATGTTGTTGCAACACTTCCACTGTATTTTATATGCCAAAGTTTCATGCCACCCGACTTTAGTTAGCTTCCCAAATCATCTTCGCTCACTCTCTTGATGAGACGCAAAGATGGCCCAGATAGCACATCAACCCATATTGAAGATGGAAATCAGTAACAATTGTGTTTGTTCTCAGCATATGGTAGGTAGTGGTGAAGTCAAGATCTCTCTCGTAGATTTTAGGCCATTCAAAGGTCTCATGTCTACAGGAGTGTAGAAATATGGTGAGTGTTACGACTGGAGGTCAATTGAGGCATTCATTCTACAATTTTTCTTGTGTCTGCATGACCTGCAGAATCTTATGATCAGTTTGGATGAGTCTCTCCTTCCATAGAATGTAATTTCTCCAATGGCAATAGGCTTGCACAATGGAGTACATTTATTTTTTCCTAAGTGGAGTACTTACGAATGATATATGATAGTGTCTCACTATGATAGGTCATAGGATGTTTGTATTGAGTGAGTACTATCCCCACAACATATTCAGAAGCATATATCTCAATCTCAAAAGGTTGTAATAAGTTGGGTAATGAGAACACCAAGGTTGAGCACAAGAGTTGCTTCAAATCATCGAACTCTTTCTGTTGCGATTGGCCCCATAATTTTTTTTCCTTGCCACCACCTCTAGTCACTTGGCTAAGGGCCCATGCAATGTGGGAGAATCCCAACATGAACCTGCGATAGAAATTGGCAAGGCCTAAGAACCTATGAAGCCGAATGAGTGTGGTCAGGGCTAACCAGTTACGAATGACCTGGATCTTGGTTGGATTTACATGAACCCCATGCTCATCAACAATGTAGCCTAGATACTGGACATTGTTCATGCCAAAGGAGAATTTTTACAAATTTGTATATAGCTTTCATTTTTGTAGAGTGTGCCAAAACCTGTTAAATATGGTGCAAGTGTTCCTCCCAACTCTTGTTGAAGATGAGGATTTCATCCAAATACACCACCACAAAATAATTATTGAAAGGCCACAAGATATCATCCAACATCCTCATGAAATTTGTTGGGGCATTCATCATGCCCTTTGGCTTGAAGGAAGTCTTTCGTCAAGCCAAAGGGCATGACCAACCATTTCAAAATGCCTTCTTTGGAGTTGAAGGAAGTATTTCATACATCGGTTTTCTCTATTGGGACCTGGTGGTATCTGGACTTCAGATCAATATTACTGAATTATTTCCCCCCCTTAATCTATTCAAGGAGATCATTAATTTGGGGAATTGGGTATCGATTCTTGACCGTGATTTTATTTAGGGCTCGATAATTAATGCAGAGTCATTGGGTCCCATCTTTCTTCTACACAAGCACAATTGGGCTTCCACAAGGTGATGAGCTTGGTCGGATGTGCCCCTTTTCGAGCAAATCTTGGATATGGCACTTGATTTTCTCATTTTCTGATAGAGAGTGGTGATAGACTATCCCATTGGGTTGCGGTGTGCTGGGGGACATATGGATTGAATTCTTGACCTGATAGTGCAGAGGTACCCGAGTGGGTGAGGAGAAGATTTATTTGTATTCTTCCATGAACTTATCCACTTCCTTTAGCTACATGGAGAGACCTATTGAGGAGGCCATGGATGCAATTTCAACCTTCTTCTCACTTTGAGCATAAATCACAAAGAAGACATACTTCCTGGACTGAGAAATGACCTTCTTGCATTGCTTGGTAGAGATCAAGGAAATGGTATTAGGTTGGACTACCTCGGGTATATTGTACAATTTCCTATCCAAAGTAATAATAACACTATGATGCCTATACTCATATACAACATGATGTTTTGATAAATAAGGTTGGACCAAAAGAACATCACAAACTTCAAGAGGGGTGACATCACACAATAGCTCATCTTTGAAGGAATTAATGTTGTAGGGAAGGTGACACTATTGGATGACATGAAGATCGCTCCCTTGGCGGAGCCATCCGATGGTGTACAATTGTGGGTGTGGTGTTGTTGGTAGATCCAACTGCTTGATGACCTCCGCTGAGATGAGTTTCTTCTGGCTACCACTGTCAATGATGAAGTGTAGCAGAGTACCCTTCACCCACATTTGTGAATGAAAGAGGTGCTCACCTTCCTCTAGTTCATCAAGTTCACCAGGATGGATATTGGTGGTAGAAACGATGGCACTTTGTTTTGCATCAACAATCTGTATCCATTTTTATGGTTCTGACTTAGATTCGAAACCCACATCTGATTCATAGGAATTGACCTCGGCCACCAATGACATATTTGATCGACATTCAACGTTGTTATGCCAGGGGATCTTATGGAACTCGCACCAGTTTCTAGTGTCTTTCTTTGTCTTCCCATTGTTCTTCTTTGTTTATGACTTAGACTGGTTTTACTAAGGTTGTCCATCCTTTATTTTTCCTTTTTTATGAGGGTTGGGGTTGTTAGAATATGAAGGATGTGTGCTCGTTTTACCATTGACAATAACCTTGTCACCCAACCATAGGCCGAAGCCACCCTCCGAGCACCTTGACCTTGACAGAGAATCATTTCGGAAGTAAACCCTAGGCTAGATATCCATACAAAGGGTAAAGCACCTTTCCCCAAGGATAACACATCAACATGAGCTGATCAAATAGTCCAAACCCTATCCAAGAGATAATCCAACTCAAAACGTAACTGCTAGCTGTAGCAGTTGCACCAGTAGCTCTCCTCCAATCCTGCACACAAGACTGCAACTGCATTGTGCAGAACTGTCTCTCTACAACTTCTGAGATGTGTCAAATGAGAGACTAGCACCCTGTATTTATAGTGGTTCTGACAGACTTACTAGGCCGCCTTCTCCTTCTGGTTACCTATCTGTTCAATATATATTAATTCTTATGTCTGACTTCTTCTCTTCAAGGCTAATAACCTAATACATATTATCTTCTTGAGCCAAAAAGTCTTCTAGGGTTATTAGCCAACTCATTAGGGTTTCTCTTGCTTCCCCGAGTCTTCTATTCTTGTCAGGTTTACATGTGGAGGTAAATACCTCCCGTGGCTACCATAATATCAACACTCCCTCCTAGCTAGGGAGGTATTATAGGTAATGGTCTTGAGCACAAAACATACCATTCACCCGATAGCATCAACATAGTTAGATGGACTAGATCATGACTAAATCATGAGCACCATCATCATCATCAACTGCATCATTTCTCGAAACCATACTCTAGCTGAGTAATCAGACATGATGCTCACTCCATAGAGTGATGCAAGAGCCATTCTTCTAATCTAGAAGAGTAAATGGTCTGAACCATTTTCCGTCTGGAAAATCTCTATTCATCATTCATCTGGCTAATGATTATCTCCAATAAACTGCTGATAGTTTTCAAGGCAATCAAAAAAAAAATAGAACACAACTGTGTGTATCCATAGTAGTACATAACTACAATCCAGTGCTACACTACCACACCAAGTAGCAAACAAGTACTTGATCAATAATGTATAGTCACGAATAGTGGAATATATCCACCACAGTAGTATACATCTATTGTCATACAGTCTTCATAACAAACATCTGATAGCAACCTACACAGAAACAATGTTATGATATAAACTGAATCATCTGGGCCAATCTTTCACTCACATATGTGATATCTAAAAGAATATCTGCCCTCAGTGTAGAACATCAATAATGTGCTATCTGCCCTATTCTTATCAAACAAGGAAGAATGATTGTTTTTGATTTCTGAGCCTGGACCATTCCTCACCTTGGGCCATTCATCCTACACTAATCAAAGTGCACCCTAGAGAGAATGTATAAACCCTAAGGAATGCTTGTCCCTGATTGTTGAGCCTGGACCATTCCCTACCCTGAGCCATTCCTCCTACACTAATCAAAGTGCACCCTAGAGAGAATGTATAAACCCTAAGGAATGATTGTTCATACCATTTCCTCTGTTAACCACAAGAGGAAAATATTGTCCTGCATCAACCTCCAAAGCAGACCATTCCTCATGTTAACCACAATGAGAAATCGTTGTTTGGTGAGGCAGGCTAGTCTTCTTGAGTAACCCTCAAGAATAGAGACTGCCCTATACCACTCCCCATTTTAACCACAATGGGAAGTCGTTGTCTATGATACATCAACAATCTGGACCATTTCCCATGTTAACCACAATGGGAAATCGATGTTCGTCAGAAAACTCAATACACTTTCTGAACAGGAAAGCATCTGTCCAAGATGGACTATTTTTCAATCTTGAAAATGAATGTCCTCAATAATATTTTCAGTGCTCCCTCCCAACTTGGGAGTCATTTCTTCCTTTTTGAATAAGGAAGTCGTCTCCACGAGCTCCATCTTGAGTACGCAAACTCTTTCATCTTGGATAAAAGCTTTACCAAAATGTCTTCTTATTTGCTCATCTATGGAGATATGTATTGGAGAACTAGTTTCTCTTTTCTGGACTTCATCACGGATAATGTAATGCTTGATCTCAAATGTACTTTAGTCTGGAACACTAATTTTCTGTGAAGGCTTCATGTAGCTCTAAACAATAGAGTATATCATTGTTGGAAAAATGGAACATATCCATGTGGCACTTCTTCTGTCATCATGAGATCTGATCTACAAAGTAATCATCTTGATGTTATAGGAAATCTACACCACGCTTCTGCTGTGCACTAGAGGTTCTCGACCAAGTTATCTTCTTCTATCTACATACAAGGGTCTCTTTCTGGTATGCCTCAAAGTCTTGAGATTGCTCTTCATACACTCTTTATTCAATTGCTCTAGGGAACAGTCTTTACATCCATCTGATGTAGAACTCCAACTCATGGATGTTGCGGATGATATAATGACTCATGTAGAGATATGTCTAGTATACTGGAACATGTAATCATCATAGTCTTATCCCTCCATCTGGGAGAACCTCTGGTTCTAGATCTTTGCAATGATTTCATTCATAAGTCTTCCATACATTATTCTTCATCACGACTTTTAGTTCCTCTACTTTATTTATTTTAGTGAGTTCATATCAGGCTAGTAATCTTGTGATTCTCGATACAATGACTGGTTTTTCTAGCTTCTCTTTCTTTCTTGGAGTCTTCATGTTCTTCTTTCATGTTTTTTCTTTATATTCTTGGGTCCATGGAGTTTCTTATAGATTCCATTCCCTAAAGATTCCATCATAGGATCACGGATGTGGATGGACAACCAGGGATACTTTAAGGATTCTCTTTGAAGAATATGTACTGTCTTTCATGGCTTCTATCATGGATATATACTTCATCCTCTACAATGGACCATAGGAATGGCTCCCTTCTAATCCTTGCTTCATGCCTGAGTGCATATAATTGGCCCCCTCCGTCTAACATAGTCCACACTTCCATTTGCATCCTTATTGTATTCTGCAATATATAATTGGCTCTCTTGTCTAACATAGTCCACACTTTCATCTTGTTGTCTTCTACAAAACGTCATAAGTATTCTTCAAATTTCCTCTCGATTGCTAACTTCTTTCTTGTCTTTGCTTCTTCTAAGTTTCTTCATGATTGATTCAACTTATCTTGCAATAACTTCCACATGATTTTTATTTCACCCTTTCATGTGTATTATCTAATGATATCCATTCTTATATTGTTGTTCTTCCATAGGTATAGTTCTTCTTGGAACACATTATCTTCCAAGAGATAGATATACAAGATATGTACAAAGATTATGCAAAAAATATATGTACAAGAAGTAAGAAGAGTTTTGTTACCTTTAGAAGAAGAAGTCTCTTCCATCTTGCTTATTCTTCTTTGTAGGTTCCTTTTCTTCAGAAATCGATGCTTCATGTTTCTCCTTCCTCTTCTTTATCTTGGGACAATGAATCTTCTAGTGACCATACTTTCGACAGTTGAAGCATTGTACTTCTGAAATGTCTTTCTCTTGATTTGGATTCCTCCTTGAACCAAACTTCCTTTTGTTCCTGAAGTTCTTGAATCTTCATGTGAAGGCTTGATCATCGTACTTATTTTGGGGTTTCTCTTTTGAATTGATCCTTGATTCTTCTTGAGCACAAAAAGTCCAAAGTTATTCAAATGTCAAATACTCCTTTCTTGTGTTCATGCTTACGGAAAATGCATCCCACGTCTTAGGAACACCATTGAGTACTATGTTTACCAACTCCTTCTCTGAGATGATCTCTTCAATAGCTTGTAGTTGATATCTTAACTGAGATATTCTCACAAAGTATGATGTTATGTTGTCGTCATCATTCATCTTCATGTCATGGAGCTCATTCTTCAGACTCATTACTTGTCCAATGTTTCTGATTGAGAAGAGGTTTGTTAGGGCATCGTACATCTTCTTAGATGAGTCAAGATGAGAGATGTAGGGTATCAAGTGGTCTTTTATGGAATCCACTATGATACTCTTGGCATTAATGTCACTATATTTGAACTTCTTCATAGCTGCAATGTTCTGCAGTTCCTTCTCTTTTCCTTCTTCAAACTATGGCTTCATGATCTTTCCTTTCATGATATCCAACACTTTATTCTTGGCAAGGATGAGGTCAATCCTTGTCTTCCATGCTCTAAAGTTAGAGGCTCCATCTAACTTGTTCTCTAACTTCATAGAATAAGTAATGGTTGTTTTGACTTGGTCAAACCCTAGATTTGACCACAAACTCAAACTTGACGTCTTGGCTTGCTGAGAATACCAGGAGATGCGTTAGGCTAGGGCACACTGATCTGTCTGGAGATTAGGTCAATCTCTTCACTTAAGGTGCCTGAACGAGGGGATTAAGGTTTATGCAAATGCTCCTACTAGTAACCCTAGCGATAGTGTCTTGGAAGCTGCTTCTGCTAGTAACCCTAGCGACAGTTCCTTAGCGAGCTCAATATCCTAGCGGCTATGTTTCCTTCCAGCATTTAGACTGAATGAAGGAGGTGTGGGCCCATAACCTATTAGAATATGAAGGATGTGTTCTCATTTTACCATTGACAATACCCTTGTCACCCAACCATAGGCCGAAGCCACCCTCCGAGCACCTTGACCTTGAAAGAGAATCATTCTGGAAGAAAACCCTAGGCTAGATAGCCATACAAAGGGTAACACACCTTTCCCCAAGGATAATGAATCAACAAGAGCTAATAAGATAGTCCAAACCCTAGCCAAGAGTTAGTCCAACCCAAAATGTAACTGCTAGCTACAGTGGTTGCACCAGCAACTCTCCTCCAAACCCGCGCACAAGAATGCAACTTCACTGTGCAGAACTGGCTCTCTACAACTGCTGAGATGTGTCAAATGAGAGACTGGCACCCTGTATTTATATTGGTTCTGGCAGACTTACTGGGGCCGAATTCTCCTTCTAGGTACCTTTCTATTCAGTATATATTAATTCTTTTGGCCAACTTCTTCACTTGAAGGCTAATAACCTAATACATATTATCTTCTTGAGCCGACAAGTCTTCTAGGGTTATTAGCCAACTCATTAGGGCTTCTCTTGCTTCCTGGAGTCTTCTATTCTCATCAGGTTTACACATGGAGGTAAATACCTCCCGCAACTACCATAATATCAATAGGGGTTTCCTTTTCTCTGCTTCTGCTATGAGGGGTTCGTAGAACCAAACTTCCACATATTTTGTTTAAGCTTCTCCTTGATTTTGAATACATATCTATAGGCCACGCCTAAGGATGAGATATCTAGAAACTCCATTTATTTCTGGATGTATCTATGTAGATAGTTGCAGTAATTGAGCACCATATGTTGCTCAAAATATTATATACCCAGCTTTGTGCACAAGGCATGGAAGACATTGGTGAAATTTTCCACTGTTTGATCCCTTTCCTATCGTGGTGTGGTCCATCTTTTATATAAGTCGTAATAACTTCCAACAGGGTAGTCTTGTTCCTTAATAGTATCCATGAAAGAAACCTAAGAGGGTGTGACTACAGATAATGTAGATTACTTTGTTTCCTTTTTCTCACATAAAGTCTCCCACCAATTTTTGACATGGGGGATGTCCTTAAGGAGCGCAAATGTAATATTTTCTCTATTGGAAAATTTATGGATAGAAAAATGATCTTCTATAAGGTTTATCCATTTATATATAGCGTTTGCATCTATTTGACCTTCAGATATAGGAATATCAAAATTAATATGTACCTTGAAGTAGGTGTTGCCTCCACTCAAGGAATATGTGTCGCCTATTTGCACTCATCGAAGGATTTGCACAAAATTATCCATCATCTCATTCCTGTGACGCACGAGGGATTCCTTGAGAAATAGTTTAAAGGGATCTCCTACCCCATAATATCTCTTTTCTTCCCCCATGGGATACTATTAGGTTCGGTGAGGCTGATATTGCAAACACTCAGCTGGTTCGAGTCCCAACGGCTTATACCTTGATCTCATTGGGGACATGCACATAGAAAATAAATGAAGAGAAGATCGCTCTAATACCATTGGTATAGATTTATGAGAAGAATGAAATGAAACACATATCTATAACATTAAAACAAAGATACAATGAAAAAAAACAAATATACAGTGAAACTTAACTTTTATTCAATAAAGAAATCTGTTGAAACTGTAAAATGCAGAATGAAACAATCTTTCTCGAATGGTGGTAGCTAATCCCCGAGAAGAGATGTGGTGGCTACGCACATTCTCTTGAGAACACTACAATGAGGCATCCGATACTTTTTAGCATCAATAAGTAATCATAAAACCATAGACATAAAAAAACCTAACCCTGGGAGATGAAGCGACAAAAGTCATGTGGGCCTCAATGGGTTAAGTTGGTACATCAACTTCCCAGGGTCGTAAATTTTATATATGATCTCCATTTTAGGCACATGGTAGCCCATTGGAAAGGTATATCCAAGGAATACACATTTTTTGTGAAAATTTGACTTTATTTATATTGTGACTATGGCAAACCCAAAAAATGTTGTTTCGGGCCTCAAAACAGCCCCAAAAGTTTAGGACCCAAAAAGATAGAAAAAAACTGCCAAGATGAAAATTGTATGTAATAAAGTTGGAAGAGGTGGGTGGCCACCGATATCCACCCAGAACAATCCCCCCCTTAGGAATAAATGGTCTCCATTACATTTAGTTACCCCATTAGATGAGGACATTTTTGTTGAATTTGGCCCTGGGTGAGCCACTTGTCGTGGTGCAAGAGCTGGCTCATTTTGAAAAAAACATAAAGATAAAAGTTGTATTGGTGTTTTCTCTTGACCTGTGTGTCCATGATATGATTAGTGGTTTCCTATTCCATGTAGTCAGGGTTGATATCTGTCGGTGTCAATTGTTATGTTATCTTTGAGGTGTCCAATAATGGTGGAAAGTATGGTCAAAGGAGGTCATCATTAAACACCGGGTGCAATCCAAGGAAGGGGGGAATGTTGAGCTCAAAATAATTGTCACCCAAAACTTTGGTGATGGTGTAAGGTCCATAGAAGAGTGGATGAAACTTCTGATGTGGTCTTGTAATACATCCTTTCTGTAGTGCGACCAAACTTTATCTGCCACCTAAAACTTGTGTGGAACCTGGTGTTGATCATGGCACTACTTGTACTTGACATTAGGCTTCTGTAAAATATCCCGAACCTATTGGTGGATGTGTCAGATTCATTCAATGAACCAAGTGGCTTTGTCAGCTTTAGCTTGAGCATGGGATGATTCAATTTGTTTGGACGTAAGAGTTAGTGTAGCATCCATGGGACCCAATGGTTGAAATACCAACCCCACCTGAAAGCGGTTATGGTCGTTTGATCTATGTATGGATCTATTGTACTGTGCCAAAAATATGGAAGAATCTTGTCCCATGTGCATGAATTCTTTGAATTTTACATGCACATGATATGCATGATGATCCTATTGATGACCTCAATTTTTCCATCTATTTGGGGGTGGAAGGAAATGAATTTGGTGAGATTTGTATCCAGTCGTGACCAGAGGCTCGACCAAAATGTGTTGAAGAACTGACTCTCCTGATCTGAGACAATGGTTTGTGGTATCCCAAAATGTACCCACACTCGTTCGAAGAAGAGATTGGAAGTGGACTATGCTATGATGCTCTTCTTGCAAGTAGCCATAATCGCCATCTTGGAAAATTGATCGACAACCACAAAAAGAAAGTCATTTCCCTGCTTGGTCGAAGGAATGTCCAACATGTAGTCCATCGAGATGGATTCCCAGGGATTTTTGGGAGTAGTCAGAGGGGTGTACATGCATTTTTTTTATTAATGGATAGTTTAGAAATGATGTAGGCCATGCAAGACCTAATATACTTGCTTCCATCCCATCGAAGTTTTGACCAATAGAAATTTTGTTGCAACACTGCCACTGTATTTTCTATGCCAAAGTTTCATGCCACTCGACTTTAATTAGCTTCCCAAATCAAATTCGCTCGCTTGATGAGATGTAGAGATGGCCTAGATGGCACAACAACCCATATTGAATATGGAAATCAATGCCAATTGTGTTTGTGCCCAGTATATGGTAGGTAGTGGTGAAGTCAGGAACTCTCTCATAGAGTTGGGGCCATTCAAAGGTCTTATGTCTACATGAATGTAGCACCATGGCGAGTGTTATGACTGGAGGTCGATTGAGGTAGTTAGCGACGTGGTTGGTGCTCCCTATCTTATACTTGCAGTTAAGATCAAACTATTGCAAGTATGTGGACCACTTTTGATGGCGCTCATTTTGCAATTTTCCTTGTGTCTACATAAAGTGCAGAGGATTATGATCAGTGTGGATGAACGTCTCCTTCCTAAGAATGTAATGTCTCGACTGGCGGTAATCTTGCACAATGGATTTCATTTATTTGTCATAAGTGAGATACTTACAGATGATATCTGATCATTTCTCACTATGATAGGTCGCAGGATGTTCGTTTTGAGTGAGTATTTCACCCATAAGATAGTTTGAAGGATTTGTATCAATATCAAAAGGTTGTTGTAGGTTGGGTAATGATATCATCAGGGTTGAGCACAAGCATTGCTTCAAATCATCGAATGATTTATGTTGTGATTGGCCACACATGAAATTTTCCTTACCTCCACCTCTGGTCACTTGGCTAACGACCCATGTAATGTGGGAGAATCCCAACATGAACTTGCGATAGAAATTTGAAAGGCCTAAAAATCTCTAAAGCCTAGTGAGTGTGGTCGAGTATAGCTAGTCAAGAATGATATGGATCTTGGTTGGATCGACATGAATGCCATTCTTATCAAAAATGTATCCTAGGTACTAGACCATGTTCATGCGAAGGAGAATTTTTCCAAATTTGCATATAGCTTGTGTTGTTGTAGAGTGTGTAGAACCTGTTGAATACATTACAAGTGTTCCTCCCAACTCTTGTTGAAGATGAGGATTCCATCCAAATACACCACCACAAGAGAATTGGTGAAATTCCACAAGATAACATCCATCATCCTCATGAAATTTGTTAGGGAATTTGTCATGCCAAAGGGCATGACCAACCATTCAAAAAGACCTCCTTTGGACTTGAAGGCAGTCTTCCATACATCGATCTTCTCTATTGGGACCTGGTGGTAGCCAAAATTTATATCAATCTTACTAAACTGTTTCCCCCCCTTGAGCTGGTCAAGGAGATCGTCAATTCATGGAATTGGGTACCAATTCCTAAATGTGATTTTATTTATGGCCCGATAATCAATGTAGAGTATATAACTCCCGTCTTTCTTTTGTACAAGCAAAATTGTTCTTCCACAAGGTGACGATCTTATTCAAATGTGCCCCTTTTCAAGTATCTATTGGATTTGGTACTTGATTTCGTCATTTTATGACATAGAGCGGTGATAGACTGTCTCATTGGGTAATGGTGCACCGAGGGTCATATCAATTGAATGCTTGACTTGATAATGCTTACCCACCTACTTATGTTGCATGTAGAGACCTGCTATAGAGTCCATGGATGTGGATACAACCTTCTGCTCACTTTGAGTGAATCATAAAGAATACTTCCAAGCCTGAGAGATGACCTTCCTACATTTCTTGGAAGAGATCAAGGAAATGGCAGTAGGTGGGACTACCTTGGGTATCATGTACAATTTCTTTTCCAAAATAATAATAACACTACGAGGCCTAAAATCATATACAACATGATGTTTTTATAAATAAGGTTGGCGCAAAATAACATCACAAACTTCAAGAGGGGAAACATCACACAATACCTCATCTTTGAAGGGCTTGATGTCATAGGGAAGGAGACATTGTTGGTTGAGGAAGAGATATCTCCCTTGGTGGAGTCATCCAATGGTGTACAATTATGGGTTCAATGTTGTTAGTGGAGCCAACCTATTGACGATGTCTGTTGAGATGAGGTTCTTCTGGCTACTACTATCGACATTGAATTTCAAATAAGTACCATTCACCCACATATGTGAATTAAATAGGTGCTCACCTTCCTCTAGTTCATCAAGTTCACTAGGTTGGATCTTGGTGGTAGCAACAATGACACTGGGTTTTTCATCAACGACCCTTCTCCCTTTTTCGTTTCTGACTTAGATTCAGAACCCACATCTAATTCAGAGGCTTTCACATCGACCACCAATGACTACTTTGAATGACATTCAACAATGTTATGTGATGGGATCTTTGATGGAATACTGAGAGGGGGGGGGTGAATCGATATTACCCTTTTTCAACAATTAACAATTACTTTTATATTTTGTTAATTACCACAATAGATCAACAATGGACTTGTTTGGAAAATCAATTTTATAAATATAATTAATAGGAATTACAAGGCTTTTTCTGAAGAATAGTGAAGGACGCCAATCCTTTTTATAGAACCAACTCTAGGAAACACAAATCCCCTTCTTCAGGGAACCAACCCTAGGAAGAACCAACTCTCTTGTCTTTAGGGCACCAACCCTAGGAAGCACCAACTCCCTTGTTTTTAGGGCACCAACCTTAGGGAGCACCAACTCCCTTATATTTATGGCACCAACCCTAGGAAGCACCAACTCCCTTAACTTACACTTACTTAGTAAAGTATATGAATCCTTCTGTGCTCCTCCCTTCCACCCTCACTTCATTAGAATCATCAGTTCTTCTTCTCAGAATCTGCTGTTGTTTTGAACTTCTAATAGGGACTACAAAGACACTTTCTTCTCACCATTCTTTCTCATTTATATACTCTTCCAACTGGTGTGATCTATGAAGCATCATGTCCCTTTGTTTGGACCATACCACCTCTTCATTTTAAATTAACAATAATCTCTATTAATATTCCAACATTATTGTGAAGGATTTTAATTCAGTGAGAGTGATTTTCATAAATCGATCATAGGTATGGATCAATTTATTTTAACTCGATTCCATGTCTTTGCAAATATTGCACAAATAAGATCCTGCAGAGGCACTTCCTTCAAACCATTTACATGTGACCATATGCACAAAACCACATGCTTATTAATTAAGCCATGTAGCCAGTGCCTCATGGATTATGTGTTCATAACCCATGATCGAGGGCTAGAACCTAGTCCTCTGGTACTTCATCCTTTGGGTGATTTCTCTCTCATCCAATATTCCATAGTTTCAACTCCCCGAAGTAGTTACCTCTCACAAGGATTGATCTAATGTTTAACATGATTCCCGGAACCAAATCAATGGTTTAGCTTGGATCCTTACATTATCCTTCCACTCCTTAATCCAATGGCTATGACTTAATCAAACATTGAGATGGACGACCATTATTTACTTCGGGACTTCGAGACTTCCATCCTCTACAATATTTTTACCTTCCAGAGTACATTTCACCAAATTAGATTGGACGATCAATATTTGTTCTTCCGTAGATGGACGATCCAGGCTTGTCTAGAGGTTTCAAAAAAAATTAAGTCCATGACTTGATCTGCAGTTGAGTGGATGATTCTCGTTCACTTTGGGAATTTGATGCTTTGGGACTCCAGTCTTTGCAGTCATTCAACTCTTCCGGAGTAAATTCTAC
Source organism: Picea sitchensis (assembly GCA_010110895.2). Taxonomy (NCBI): domain Eukaryota; kingdom Viridiplantae; phylum Streptophyta; class Pinopsida; order Pinales; family Pinaceae; genus Picea; species Picea sitchensis. The sequence continues at coordinate 51,092 of SNQJ01S0012798.1, forward strand.
CAAAGTGCTTATTAAAACTTTCTACTTGATAAACTCCACAAGTCCAGGAGCTAGGACTGTGGGATTAACCATTCCAAGAATTTGATCTAATGGTCATGATTCACTTTGGAGAATATTAGATCAAGGACTAGCATTGAATTCGGTGTTCGACGCTTCGGGTAGTTGCTAGTTTCCCCCAAAGGAAAAACTCCCAGAGTGACGTAACTTGTTAATGTCACTGAATAATTGGCATTGACCAAGTGGTTGCCAAGTGTCACTTAGATTTGTGACTTACGTGTACCTAAAATTCCAACTAGACCTTGACACCTTTCACCATTTGATTACACCACATGTCCTCGCTGACATGGTCTTGTTGACGTGGATCTCCTGACGTGTCACATGGCCTCCTCCGGTATCTAACGGTCATAGGTTAATCTGAATCCTTGATCCAAAAACTGTTATCAATTCTATATCAATGGTCTAGATTCATTTTAGCCTTCGAAACTTTGGGTTATTCGCTCCCAGTTCTCAATTCTTCTGAAGTGAGATTCCTCGATTAAATCTTGAGTAACTTGACTTGATCTAACGATCCATCTTTCATGTGAAAATATTAACACGATCCAATGGTTGTCGATATTTTGGCTATTAGGGATCTTGTGAATCATTGATTCAATGACTGTGATCAGTTCTAGATCAATGGTATAGATTCATTTCGGCCTTCGGGACTTTGGTTTATTCATTCACAATTCTCAATTCTCCCAATGTGAGATTCCCTGAATAAATCTTGAGTAAGTTGACTCCATATAATGATCCTTCTTTGACACAAAAATATTAATACGATCCAACGATTGTCGGGATTTCAGATATTCAGGATCTCAGGATTTTGGCCTTTCTTATCCTATACTTTCATTTTATTTTTATCGGATGGTCAATATAACTCGCGAAATAAATTCTGTCGGAGTTTGTATTATCACTTTCTACTTTGATAGATTTTCATAATTAGAGGAGATATGACCCTAGGATTAGGCATAAAGGAGCTTTGTTCTTCGGGTATTCGTCTATTCATGACTCTAGGGCTCCGAGGTTCTAGGGTAGTGGAACCAATTCCAGCCGTAGATCTATTGGTAGGAGACGATCGATGGTCGATGTCTATTTCGGAACTGAAACTTGAGAGATCTTTAACTCCAACCCTTGCATCACGCAATTGTTCCCCGCCATTGATCTTTCCTTACTGAGATCCGATAGTCAGGACTTAATCGGATGTTGATTCGAAGGTCCTCCTTTGTAACTCCTATATCTGACAATTCTAGTTTGTACCGAAATCTACATCAATGGACAAGATTCTCCCTCGATTATTTTGTAGTTTTATGTAGGGATTTCAATCATGATCACGTTTCTGCAATGGGCTTTCCCTTATGAGATTTTTGGTTTTGTACTTGGATTCTAACTGATCGATATCATTGATCTATTGGGAATTCAATCCCGATGGTGTTTATTCATTACGTTAGTCTCATGAAATATAATATTCTTCCTCTCTTGATATTTAGGTAGATTCCTATGCATGTTGTTCATAAAAACTCATAATCACATCATAATGGCATCAGTTGTTGACATCAATGAAAATATGTCCAATAATATCCCCCTTTGTCATTGAGGTAAACACACTAACTTCATACACAAAATCCCCTATGTGATGATTCTTTTCTCCTCTGAGGTTACTCTCCCCCTTTGACATCAATGGAAAAGGGTTGCTCCCCCTATGATTAATATATGTCTATCTGTATGCTGCTAACTAAAATTTGAACTCGGGTAACTCACCCTACAATCATTCTCTTCCTTCCATAACTTAATGACTCCCCCTGTCAATATGCTCTCTTTTCCTGTGATTGTTCTCCCCCTTTGTTTCTAAAAGGGTAGTTCTTCCTGACAAGGTATCTCCCCCTGTCATCTCTACAATATGCCATCTATACCACTATATACAACATACTAACTTCCATTCAGGGTTTTTCCACTTATAACCACTTTGGGACCAATGCATGATCATATCACATGACTTTACTTGAGAGAATACATAACCTGCATTGTTTCTGGGTAGATGAAGACTTGGAACAAACCATGTCAGAACATGCATAGAGTTATACCATCAAACCATGATGATTTTGATGATCCTAGTTATCTATTCATTTTTCTATGCCTCAATTCTCATAAGAGTATCAACATGAATAATTTTTAAGTCTTCCCTAATTTCTCCTTCCCTTCTTTGTTTCTAATTTTTTTTTAAGGAGTTTTGAGTGGATCATTAAAATAACATTGGAAAAATTCTGACATCATCATCACTAAATTATTTCGGTTGTTCTACTTTTGAATATTCATCATCATCGTCACTATGTTGTGCACCATAAGCTTCTTTATCCTTTTTTTGAGAGTTTTCCTTTTTTATTTTCCATTTGTAGGATAATGGATAATGTAGTTGTATGACATTATCAAGTTCTGGAATTGTGTCAGATTTTTCTATAGGAGTTTTATTTTCTTGAGCTTGATCTACCTTATATGCATAGCTTTGATTATTATATTCCTTAGAAGTTTTACCCACCAATATCCTATTATTAACTTCATCAATTTCATATGTATATTCATTATCTTTCTTGCTTGGTACTTCATATTTTATTTTCCATACCTTCTTATTTATTTTTGTTAGGTTTTCCTATCTTTAAGGATTGCATTGGTAATCTACATTCTCTGGTTTTATGACCATAGTTGTTTCATTTTTGACATTCAATAATGAATTTTTGCAAAGGAGAAAATGAGTTGTAGTTTCTCTTCTCTGTATTGTACCTATTGCTCTTATGTATTTGGACATTTCTCTTATTGTATTGTCCATAATATTTGCAGTGTACTTACTACCTTATGACCAAAATTATTGCAAGAGTAATAGTTTCCAATAAATATATATTTATTAGGGGGATTCCTTCTAGTGATTGTATTCTTCATGTCATTTTTTACTTTAGTAGGGAATGTTGAGTTACATTTATGTGGAACAATTTTCAATGGTATCATATTTGCTTTATTATCTTCTCTTCTTAAGGAGCCCTTTAGAGAATCTGCATAACTGATTGGTCTTTTGACAGATCCTTGTGATGTAGAAGTTGAGTCTTGGGTGTATCCCAAACCAATCTTGTTGTTTGGTGACCTCTGACTACTAAGAATTTCATCTAAGATATTTGAACTATTTACAAATTTTGATCCCTTCTTTTCTTTGTGAAGTTCACTTTTTAGTAGCTTAATCTCAACTTCTAGTTTCTCACATACTTGTTTTTTATCACTAAGTTGTTTTAAAATGACTTCTTCAATTTTGTTAGCTTCCAGGAGTTGGGATTTTAAATCACTGATGATATTCTCTGATTCTTTGATAGTTATTAATGCATCCATTTATTTTGATTGATGTGATTCTTCAAATTCTTGAAGTTGTGCCATAAGTAGCTTGTTCTTCTTTTTTATACTTTCTTAGCTCCTCCAAAGCACTAATCAGTTCTTCTTCTAGGTTCACTCTCCTTCAAATTCAGGATTTTATTCATCATATAAATCATTATTTTGAGTATTCATTCCCATAAATAGAAGCTATGAATTCTCATCTTCACTCATGTCTGAAGAACTGATGTCTTCTTTAGAGTAGAAGTTTTTCTTTTTCTTATAACATTTCTTCTTTTATTGGTTTTTCTGGTTGTGAATTTATTCATCATTTTCCTCTAGGTTGGGATAGGGACATTTTTTAGCAAAGTGTCCAATTATTCCACAGTTGAAACATTTGAAGGGTAACTTTTCCTTATATTTTCTAGATTCTTTATGGAGTTTCTTTATAAATTTTTCCTCTTCTACATCGGATATGTCTGAATGATCTTCATGAGACATATGTTCCTATTTCATATTTTATTTAGATGATTTAAATGATGTTTCATCTTTTGTTGGTTTATCATTCCCTATTCTCATTTCATATGCTATAAAAACTCCATGAATCTAATCAACTGTGAGTGTTTCAAGATCATCCCTATCTTCAATTGTATAAATCTTGGCATCACATCTCATAGGTAATGACCTTGGTGTATTTATCACAATAGGTTTATCTGTAAGTTATTCTCTTGCTTCTCTGATTGAACTAACGACTTCATCTACCCTATGAAAGTATTCAACAATGTTCTCTTCTTCTTTCATTTTCATATTTTCAAAATGAGTTATATAGGTCTGTAGTTTGGGTTCCCTAACTTCCTTCATATACAACCTCAAATTTGTCCCATATTTCTTTGGCCGACTTACAATGCATAACCTTCACACATATAGAATTTGTCAACCCTCCTAGAATTGCATTAACTTCTCTTAAGTTGTCATTGCATATTTTCTTTCCTGCAACATCTTTGGGTGGAGTAGCTCGTATAGTGTAACCATCTACAATATATTGCTAGATATAAAAACCAAGAGCCAACAAGAAGTTTTCCATTCTTATTTTCCATAGAGAATAGCCACCTCCATTGAACAATGGTGCTTTGTTGTTAGAAATTCCCTCTTGCTGATCCATCTTCAAGATATACTTTCCAATTGTTTAGACTGTGCTGAAAGCACCTGATCTGATACCAATTGTTGGAATACCGAGGAGGGGGTGAATCAATATTACCCTTTTTCAAAAATTAAAAATTACTTTTATATTTTGTTAATTACCATAATAGATCAACAATGGACTTGTTTGTAAAATCAATTATATAAATATAATTAATAGGAATTACAAGGATTTTTATGAAGAATAGTGAAGGACACCAATCCATTTTAGAGCACCAACTCTAGGAGACAGAAATCCACTTATTTAGGGAACCAACCCTAGGAAGCACCAACTCCTTTGTCTTTAGGGCACCAACCCTCGGAAGCACCAACTCCCTTATTTTTATGGAATCAACCCTGTTAGCACAAATTCTTGCAAAGGGGTGTTTTCTCTCCAAGATTCAATCCCATGGCGTAAATGCGAAGAAATGGGGCTTAAAGAACCTAACAAATGCATTTTTTCCAAGGTCACAACCATGAGCACACTGTCCAGTGCATAAAATCCCCATTTTAGGCTTAAAATGATAGCAGACGCACGATCTAGTGTCCAGTGGCTAGGATAGACCAATGGAGCAGATCATCGGTCGAAGGATATTTGTAGCCGATGTAATTGCGCCATGTTTAACAAAGGAATCGGGCCCGCAATATCGCCGAAGAAGTTCCGGGCCATCCAATCAAAGGGGGGCATGTGGTGCGCGATTAGGCTCTATCACCACTTAGCCCATCATGAATTTGAAGAGAAAGGATCAGCTCCTTCCCATCCATGAAACGCGAAGTGCCGAAGTCGTCTGGGATTTAGGCCCACAATATGATCGAATATGATCTGGGCCATCCAATCAAAGGGGGGTACATGGTGAACGATTAGTCTCTATCGCCACTTCTCCCATCGCGACTTTGAAGAGAAAGGATCAGCTCCTTCCCATCCACGAAACGCGAAGTGTCGAAGGCGTCCGAGAGTTGGGCCCACAGTCTTGGCGCCTGGTCACAGAGGAACATGCCCAGGGAAAAGGTGCTAGCACACACCATATAATGAGACAGGTCCCAAAATGTCGACATCATCACAGTTGTCCATCGAAAGGGACGCGTGGCACACAATCAGGCCATGTAGGCATTTCGGCTACCGGGACTTCCAAAGGTAAGGGGTTTTTATCTTCCATTGCATTTCAAAACCCTGAACCTCGAAACGCCGAAATATCCTTTGAGGATAAGTGCAGGGTCATGGCCCGTGGTCACTTGGGGAAATAAAAAGAGTTGTGCAAAAGGGCTGAAAGAGCCAGGTTTAGCTGCAGAAGGGATCACCGCGATCTCCAGGTGCCAGTCCGACTCGGTCTCAACCCTGGTTCCCGCTAGGAGTAAATGAAGGTGGGAGGAGGTGGTTGAAACCTCTCCCCACTCATTAATTGTAAGGCATGGAGGATCCAACAGGCAGTCTGCCCGAGATGGTCCTGTGTGTTGGATTTTTTTCAAAGAAGCCATGCCTAGTCCTCGACTAACCAAAGAAGTCTGCACATGCTAACTCAACATTTAATGGCTCAGCTACCCCCCTGCAAGAGCCATGCAAAGTTAAGGTGGCATATGACGAAGGAGTTGAGGCCAGATTTGACCGAAGAGATGCCATGCCTTGAAAGTCTAGGATGCCTCTGCTGGGAAAATGTTAGGAGTATAAGTACTCAGTTTTTGTATTTTTGAAAGTATCGATGGTAGAGCACAACTCCTAATTGTAAAGATTTAATCCATCCTCTAGTTCTCTAGTTATAGAAGAACATTTGAGACTTCTTGTTTAATGGCAGCCAACTCCTTCTTTTCCTCTTTTCCTCTAAATCTAAGATCCTAGGCATGAATGATCCAGTCAGGTGTTGCATTGCTATATTATGTAGGTTTGATATTATCAGCTCTGCAATCTTCTTAGGTTCATTTCAAAGTTTGTTCGGCTCTGAGAGGATCTCATAGCCAAGACTTTTATTCTTTTGTGAATACTGTTGGAAGACCGGATGTCCAGAGAAGACTTTGTTTCTCCTCTCTTCCCTCCAAATACTCACCACTATTATTAGTACTGGCTTAAGTTAGGTCAAGACCTCATGTGTCACTGCTATTCTAGCCCAGTTTTTTGATTTATTATGATACTGTTCCGAGTTTACTTCCATCTGATCACCCATTTATAAACAAAAAGTGAAATAAATTGATGGGCGTCGGGCTATGCTCCTGCTGAAATCTAGGAGTGACTTCCAATGCCAACATATCTGGCGTCGTTGCCGAGGATGAAGTTGAATATTTTCCCTGAGATTGAATGACATTGAGCCTCTGATTCTGAAGGTGCATCAGGCATCAGAGCCTTTGAATATTGCTACTGTGCACCTGGTGAATCCATTGTGACAACTCCACTGGAGCGAAACTACTATTTTAGTTGTGGCTTCCAGAGGCAGACATATGCAGTCCCATCCACATCTGCCTCTAGCTACACTTGAAGCTGATTCGGAGGTGATTTTTAGAGAAGGAAAGGACTCTAAAGGAGAAACTTCCACCGCCAAACTAGGTAATCCGCCATCTCCTTCTGTAGAAACCCCTTTTTATTCTCCTCAGCTTCACAACAGACCATTTTCTAAAGCCTCACGTTTCCTGAATTTTGGAAGTGTTCCTGCCGAGTTGTCTCCTCCTAGTTTTGGACTAGAGGGAGAAACCCTTGTCACTTCCCTTACCCTTGTAAGCATGTTTCCAGTATCCCCAATTCAAGCCCCTTCCCCTCCGAGTTCTCCTCCACCTAATATCCCTATGGCAGGAGAAAATCCCCCTATGACCATAATGGAGGCTATTATAGTTGCTAGGTATGCTCCCCTTGTGTTACCTCAGCCTCTCAATGCCCTTCCAGTAGATGGTTACCTCAAGAAGCTTCCCAAGTTTGCAGGCGAGGGGAGCATAACTGCAGAAGAACACCTTGAAGCCTTCTACAGTTTTACAGATGATCATGCTATCATGCATGCAGATGTATGGATGAGGATTTTTGTCCATAGTCTTGAAGGTGAGGCTAGAAAATGGTTTAGGGCCTTGCCTCCTGGATCTATTAATGGGATTGAGGCTCTGGATAATGCATTTTTGAGACAGTGGGGAGACAAAAAGGACTTCATGTATTACATGACAGTTTGGATCTTTGAAGAGAAAGGAAGGAGATTATGTTTCTGACTTCTCCAAAAGATTTAATAAAATGTACAATAAAATCTTCACTGAGATTAAGCCCTCAGAAGCCTCTGCGAAGATAACTTACAATAGTGCTTTTGATTCCGATTTCTACCTTCTGTTGAGGGAAAGGAGAGCCACCACTCTGGCACACATACAGGACGCGACCGTAGAAGTAGAGTCTAATATATTGGTTGTTGATCGACTCAGGAGTAAGGATGACAGAGACATACCCAGGAGGAGAGTTGAAGCCTCCTCATCCTATTCCTCTCCCCTTCCTCCTCAAATGGATGAGGTAACTAAAGTGTTGAAATCTCTCTCGGCTAGGATGGAAAAGTGGGAGTTAGAGGGGAAGCCTGTTTATAGAAATCCCCAGAATATTGATAATAGAGGTTTCAGGAGGCCTGGTAACAATGTGCCACAGGCCTCCCCAAGGGAACAAAGGAGCAGAGATAGATATGATCAGAGGATTCAGACCCCTCTCCAAAATAGCATAGTTTCTCATGAGGAAGGAGAGGAGGTAGAAGAACTTGACCCTGAAATTCATTGCATTGAAGACACCTCCCCTTTTCCCCATTTGACTTAATATGCATATGAAGAATCCCTTATGAGCATCCAAATCAATGAGTTGGGTAAAGGAGAGAAGGAAAACAATGCCCCTAACAGATACCATCTCCAGTCAAAGAAGAAAGATGATACTTTTGACTGTCAAGCTCATCCCCTTGTAGCAGAAAGGCCTGCTAAAGTTGTTGCTGCAACTACTAAATAAAATAAAGCTTAGGATACTTCGTCAGCAGCCAAAGTGTCTATTTTCGAGATAAGGGAACCTCCTAATCCCCTCTCCTCTTTTACTTTTGAGCATGAGATTCAGAAGATAAGAATTCCTATACCCCTCTCAGAACTAGTTAAAAACGAAGATTTCAAAAGGTCCCTCTCTAAGCTGTTACGATTTGAACCCCCCCAGCCTTCCACAGACTTAATAAATCTTCAAGATGAAAAGCCGGAAGTTGTCCTAGGTCCCATGGTAGAAGACAGAGATGATTCATCCCCTCCCTTCTACACATCCTTGAACATACATGATAAGGTGCTGCATAATTGCCTCATGGATTAAGGGGCTTCCCATAACCTTATGCCCAAAATAGTAATGGAAGAATTAGGACTGGAGGTGACAAAGGATTACCATGATCTATACTCTTTCAATTCAAGAAGGGTGCAATGCCTCAGAGTCATCAAATACTTGGTGGTCTCTTTATTTCAGCTGCCAATGAAAAGTGTGGTCATGGACATTGTGGTAGCTGATGTTCCCCCTAAGTTTGGCATGTTGTTGTCTAGATCTTGGATTAAAATACTTGGAGGAACATTACATATGGGTCTCACATATGCCACCATTCCAATCTTTGGAGGGGAACACAAGAGGTTGTACAGAGAAGCCCAACTAGCCTATATTGTCAGTGATGAAGCAAACCCCACCAATCATCCCATCTTTGCACTTGACACTGATTTGGGGTCTAGTTTATTGTAGATCATGGATGCTCCTGAAGCCCCTTTTCAAGTCAGAAGGCAGCTCCCTTTTAATCACAAGATGCCTCCTCCAACCACCTCTATTTGGAAAATGTTTTTCGACGGGGCTTCTTCTAGTGAAGGCGCTAGCGCTGGAGTGGTGTTGATGTCACCTTGTCAGGAAACCATGTCCCTGTCATACAAGCTAGAATTTGAAGCCACCAATAATGTGGCAGAGTACGAAGCTCTGGTTCTGGGTTTAAGGGCTGCAAAGGAGATGGGGATAGAGGAGATAACAATGTTCAGATATGCTGAGGTAATTATTCAGCAAGTCAGAAATTCTTATCGGGCCAAGCATCCTCGACTCAGGAGCTACAGAAATGAGGTGTGGGACTTGATCAAAAATTTCTTCTCAGCTTTCAACATCTCTTTTGTTCCAAGGGAGAAAAATGCTTTGGTTGATTCCTTAGCCATTTCAGTGAGTCTGTTCAGAATCCCTCTACCACCTAAGAGAAAATACAATGTTGAGATAAAATATAGGCCAGCTATACCGAACAATGTCAGACATTGGAAGGTATTCGAAGACGATCTTGAAATCAAGAATTTTCTGCAGGTTGTCGACGAATTTTCTCAGTTTCACATTGATCAGGACCCTGACCTTGAAGGTCACCCCTACCCTGAAGTATTTTCAAATAAAATTGCTAATCACCAGATTATTCAACTACCTAGCAATCACATTCCAAGGGGACTAGTCCCTTTAGAAAGACTGTTCAATGGGAATGATGTGGCATTAAAAGATAAGATTTCAGGAGGAAATAATGATATATCAGAATGCAACATTGGCACACAAGAGGAGCCTAAGTTTGTCAAGTTGTCAAGCAGCCTGACCCAAGAACAGAGGGCCGAATACACTGAACTATTAAGAGAATTTTTCGATGTGTTTGCATGGACCTATGAAGACCTCAAGACATATGACACATTTGTCATTGAACACAAGATCCCACTGAAGGAAGAGGCTAAACCATTTAGGCAAAAGCTAAGGCAGATAAACCCTATGTTGTTGCCTGTCATGGAAAGAGAAGTGAAGAATTTGTTAGATGCCCAAATCATTGTCCCCTTGAGATATTCTGAATGGGTGGCCAATTTAGTCCTGGTAAGAAAGAAAAGTGGAGAAATAAAGCTTTGTGTTGATTTCAGGAACCTGAACAGGAGCTCAAAGAAAGACAATTATCCCCTACCCAACATGGAACACATATTGCAGAGGGTAACTGGAACCTCTAGGATATCCATGATCGATGGTTTTTCTGGTTATAACCAGATATCAGTCATGCCCTAGGACAGAGAAAAAATGGCCTTCACCACTCCTTGGGGCACATTCATGTATGCCAAAATGCCCTTTGGATTGATGAATGCAGGAGAAACATTTCAGCGGGCCATGGATATAGCCTTCATCAGGGAAAAAGATCAGTTTGTGGTGATCTATCTAGATGACATCACAGTCTTCTCCAGGTCTGACAAAGAGCATTGTTTTCACCTAAGAAAAGTGTTCTTGAAGTGTCGGAGGTTTGGCCTATCCTTAAACCCCAAAAAATATTTGTTTTCTATGAAGGAGGGGAAATTGTTAGGTCATATAGTATCAACAGAAGGAGTGAGGATTGATCCCATCAGGGTAGAGGAAATTCAGTGTCTGTCACTTCCCCGGTCTAGAAAGGAAGTTCAGGCTTTTTTAGGGAATATTAACTTTCTGAGGAGGTTCATATCAAATTTCGCTGAGATGGTGAAACACATCACAACCATGCTCAGGAAAGGAAAAGAAGAAAAATAGACTGCTGAACCCAGGGAATCTTTTATCCAAATAAAAAAGGCATTGACTGAGGCACCTGTGTTGATCAGTCCCGATTATTCCAAAGACTTCTTGATTTTTTCTTTTGCCTCTTTTGATACAGTAGCGGTGGTCTTATTGTAGAAAAATGAGGAAGGTCGAGAAAAACCCATTTCATTCTTTAGCAAGGCATTGAGAGATGCAGAAGTCTAGTACGAGACCATGGAGAAGCAGGCCTATGCCTTGGTGAAAGCTCTAAAAGATTTCAGAGTCTATGTCTTTCACTCAAAAGTGACTGCATACATTCCTTCAGCCTCTGTGAAGGACATCCTTATACAACCTGACATAGATGGGAGAAGAGGTAAATGGATTGCCAAGATCCTGGAGTTTGATATGGAGATTAAGCCCACCAAGTTAATAAAGGGGCAGGGTTTAGCCAAGCTACTGGTTGAATCCAATTGCAAAGCCTTGGGGATTAGCTTCATCAATTCTTGTTCAAAAAATCAGCAAGTTGAGTCGTCCAACAAAGGTTCTCAGGGTGACTTATCGCTAGCAGAATGCACCTGGTATAGATATATTTTGTATTTTTTGCAAGAGTTGAAGCCTCCTAATGGAATGGGAAAGAGTAAGGCAAGAGATTTGAAGCTCAAGGTCAGATATTTCCTCATTGACCGAGTCTTGTACTGGAAAGACCCTCTAGGGGTATTTTTAAGGTGCCTGAATCCACAAGAAGCCTAGAAAGTTATGTTTGATTTCCATAACGACCTTTGTGGGGGGCGTCATTTCTGGAAGACAAAAGCTCACAAAATCCTTAGGGATAGGTATTACTGGCCCACTTTATTCACTGATGTCTGTAGAGAAATTAGAGCCTGCATCAAATGCCAAAAGTTCTCAGGAAAGAAGCAGCTTAGACCACTGCCACTGAAGCTTGTAGTAGCTTCAACACCTTTTCAACAATGGGGGTTGGAATTCATCGGGTAAATCCATCCTCCCTCAAGTGGCCAACACAGATGGATATTGAATACAACAGAGTATTTCACCAAGTGGATAGAAGTTGCCCCCACCAGAAGTGCATCACACAAAGTAATTATCAATTTCCTGGAGGATATCATAGCCAGATTTGGCTGTCCCAGCAGGATTGTCACTGATAATGTTGTTTCATTCAAATCTGAGCCTCTAATTAAGTTCTGTGAGAAGTTCCAGATACCGCTAATTCACTCCACCCCCTATTATCCTTGAGGAAATGGACTGGTAGAATATTCCAATAAAAGCCTAATCAAGCTCATTAAAATATTATTGGAAGACAATAAGAGGGCTTGGGATTCAAAGCTCAAATTTTCTCTATGGGCTGATCGAGTGACAACGAAGAAGTCCCTGGGCACCTCACCTTTTCAGCTGGTTTATGGAATAGAGGTGGTTTTTCCCACTCAGCTCACCTTATCTGTAGCAAAGTTCTTTCAAAATTATGAATGAGAGCCGAATCATATGGTCAGAGGGATTCATTAGATGGTGGAAGTACAACAGATCAGGGAGTAGGTGATGGACGCAAATCACATTCATCAGCAGAAGGTCAAACAGGCCTTTGACAGGAAGGTCAGAAAGAAGGAGTTTGAGATCAGGGATTTGGTGCTTAAGTGGGATGCACCCAAATAGGATAAGGGAAAACACAACAAGTTTGACGCCCTATGGATCCGGCCCTTCAAAATCTCCAAGGTTTTCTCAAATAACACGTACAGGTTGCAAGATTTGGAGGGTGAGGAGGTTTTTAACAGCCTAGTAAATGGGAATTTTCTAAAGAAATGTTTTGTTTGAGCCTTAGATGACTCCTTTGTTTGTAAATATTGTCCTTCGGGTTCTTTTTTTAATTTTATTTTTCGGCTTAGTAAATGACTCCATAGCCTAATAGCAAGGCACTGAAGCTGTAGAATGAGTTCTTAGAGCATCGCAAGGACGACTCTATCCCCCATGGAGCCTAATGTTAGCACAAATTCTTGCAAAGGGGTGTTTTCTCTCCAAGATTCGAGCCTGTGGCGTAAATGTGAAGAAATGGGGCTTAAAGAACCTAACAAATGCATTTTTTCCAAGGTCACAGCCATGAGCGCACTGTGCAGCACATAAAATCCCTATTTCGGGCTTAAAATGATAGCAGATGCATGATCCAGTGTCCAGTGGCCAGGATCGACCAATGGAGCAGATCGTCGGTCGGCGGATATTTCCGGCCGATGGAATTGTGCCATATTTAACACAACAATCGGGCCCACAATCTCACTGAAGAAGTTTCGGGCCGTCCGATCAAAGGGGGGCACGTGGTGTGCGATTAGGCTCTATCGCCACTTTTCCTATCGTGACTTTGAAGAGCAAGTATCATCTCCTTCCCATCCATGAAACGTGAAGTGCCGAAGGCATCCGGGATTTGGGCACACAATATCATCGAATATGATCTGGGTCGTCCAATCAAAGGGGGGTACGTGGTGCGTGATTAGGCTCTATCATCACTTCGCCCATCGTGACTTTGAAGAGTAAGGATCATCTCCTTCCCATCCACAAAATACGAAGTGCCAAAGGAGTCCGGAAGTTGGGCCCACAGTCTTGGCTCCCCGTCAGAGAGGAACAAGCCCGGGGAAAAGGCGCTAGTGCACACCATATAATGAGATAGGTCCCAAAACGTCGACATCATCACAGTCGTCCATCCAAAGGGACGCATGGCACACGATCAAACCATGTCAGCATTTCAACTACCAGGACTTCCAAAGGTAAGGGGTTTTTCTCTTCCATTGCATTTCAAGACCCTGAACCCTGAAACGTCGAAAGCACCTTTGAGGATAAGTGCAGGGTCACGATCTGTGGTCACTTGTGGAAATAGAAAGAGTCATGCAAAAGGGCAGAAAGAGCCAGGTTTAGCTGCAGAAGGGATCACCGCGATCTCCAGGTGCAAGTCTGACTCGGTCTCAATCCTGGTTTCTCCTAGGAGTAAATGAAGGTGGGAGGAGGTGGTTGAAACCTCTCCTCACTCATTAATTGTAAGGTATGGAGGATTCAACAAGCAGTCTGCCCGAGATGGTCCTATGTGCTGGATTGTTTTCAAAGAAGCCATGCCTAGTCCTTGACTAACCAGAGAAGTCTGCACATGCTAACTCATCATTTAATGACTCATCTACCCCCCTGCAAGAGCCATGAAAAGTTAATGTGGCGTCTGACGAAGGAGTTCAGACCATATTTGACCGAAGAAATGCCACACCCTGAAAGTCTAGGACGCCTCTACTGAGCAAATGTTAGGAGTATAAGTACTCATTTTTTGTATTTTTGAAAGTATCGATGGTAGAGCACAACTCCCAATTGTAAAGCTTTAATCCAGCCTCTGGTTCTCTGGTTATAGAAGAACATTTGAGAATTCTTGTTTAATGGCAGCCAACTCCTTCTTTTCCTCTTTTCCTTTGAATCTAAGATCCCGAGCATGAATGATCTAGTCAGGTGTTGCATTTCTATATTATGTAGGTTTGATATTATCAGCTCTGCAATCTTCTTAGGTTCATTTCAAAGTTTTTTCGGCTCTGAGAGGATCTCACAGTCGAGACTTTTCTTCTTTTGTGAAGACTGCTGGAAGACTGGATGTCCAGAGAAGACTTTGTTTCTCCTCTCTTCCCTCCAAATACTCACCACTATTATTAGTATTGGCTTAAGTTAGGTCAAGACCTCATGTGTCACCGTTGTTCCAACCCAGTTTTCCGAGTTATAATGATATTGTTCCGAGTTTACTTCCATCTGATCACCCCTTTATAAACAAAATGTGACATAAAATGATGGGTGTCGGGCTCTGCTCCTGCTGCAATCCAAGAGTGACTTCCAATGCCAACAAACCCTAGGAAGAATCGACTCCCTTTTCTTTAGGGAATCAACCCAAAGAAGAACCAACTCCCTTAAATTACACTTACTTAGTAAAGGATATGAATCCTTCTATGCTCCTCCCTTCCACCCTCACTTCATTAGAATCATCAGTTCTTTTTCTTGGACTCTCCTGCTATTTTGATCTTCTGATATAGACTATAGAGACACTTTATTCTCACCATTATTTCTCATTTATATACTCTTCCAAATGGTGTGATATATGAAGCATTGTGTCCCTTTGTTTGGACCATCACACCTCTTCATTTTAAATTAACAATAATCTCTATTATTATTCAAAAATTATTGTGAAGGCTTTTAATTCAGTAAGAGTGATTTTCATAAATCGATCATAGGTATGGATCGATTTATTTTTACTCGATTCCATGCCTCTGCAAATATTGAAGAAATCGAATCATGTAGAGGTGCTTCCTTCAAACCATTTACATGTTACCATATGGGAAAAACCATGGGCTTATTAATTAAGTGATGTACCCGACGCCTCATGGATTATGTGTTCATAACCCATGACCGAGGGCTAGAACCTAGTCCTCTAGTACTTCATACTTTGGGTAATGTCTCTCTCATCCAATTTTTGGGATTTTCAACTCCACGAAGTAGTTACCTTTCACAAGGATTGATATAATGGTTAGCATGATTCCTGGAACCAAATCAATGGTTTAGCTTTGCTCCTTATACTATATTTCCACTGCTTAATCCAATGGCTATGAATTAATCAAACTTTGATATGGATGACCATTATTTACTTCGGGACTTCGAGTCTTCCAACCTTTGCAATATTTCAACCTTCCAGAGTACATTTCGCCAAATTAGATCAGATGGTCGATATATGTTCTTCCATATATGGATGATCCTAGATTGTCCATAGGTTTCAAAAAAATCAACAGCCATGACTTGATCTGCAGTTGGGTGGATGGTTCTCGTTCACTTCAAGAATTCAGCGCTTTCGGACTCCAGTATTTGCAGTCATTCAACTCTTTCAGAGTAAATTCCGTCGAAGTGATTATTATCACTTTCTTCTTAATATCCTCCACAAGTCTAGGATCTAGGACCATGGGCTTAATCATTCCAAGTGTTTGATCTATCGGTCATGAGTCATCCTAGAGGATATTACATCAATGGCTATCATTGACTTCATACTTCAATGCTTTGGGTAGTTTTTTGTTTCCCACGAAGGACAAACTCACAGAGTGATGTAACTTGCTGACGTCACTGCTGACTTGGAACTAGTCGAGTGGTTTCTATGTCACTTATATTTGTGACTTACGTGTACCTATAATGCGAAATTGACCTTGACACTTGTCACCATTTGATTACACCATGTGTTTTTATTGAAGTGGATCACCTGACGTGGCACATGTCCTCCTTTTGGATCTAATGGTCGTAGGTTCATCTCAATCCTTGAACCAACAACTACGATCAGTTCTAGATCAATGGTCTAGATTCATTTTGGCCTTCGAGACTTTAGGTTATTCTCTCCCACTTCCCAATTCTCCCGAAGTGAGATTCCCTGATTAAACCTCAAGAAATTTGAATTCATCTAACGATCCATCTTTGACGCGAAAATCTTAACACAATCCAACAGTTGTTGGGAGTTCGGATATTCAGTATCTCGTGAATCCTTGATCCAATGTCTATGATTAGTTTTATATCAATAGTCTGGATTCATTTCAACCTTCGGGACATTGGGTTACTCGTTGCTAATCATTAATTCTCCCGATGTGGGATTACCCGAATAACCTCAAGTAGCTTGAATCCATCTAACGATCCTTCTTTGACGTGAAAATATTAATACGATCCAACGATTGTCAGGATTTTGGATATTCAAGATTTTGGGCCTTTGGATTTCCTTATCCTATCCTTCCATTTTATTTTTATCGTAAGGTCAATATAACTACTGAAAGAAATTCCTTCGGAGTGCATATTGACACTTTCTACTTTGATAAATTTTCATAAGTCCAAGAGCTATGACTGTGGGATTAGGTACACATGAGCTCCATTCTTCGGGTATTCAACTATTTGTGATTTTGGGGCTCCAGGGTCCCGGGGTAGTGGAATTGATGCCAAACGTAGATGTATTGGTAGGTGATGATCGACGATTAGTGGCTATTTCAAAACTGAAACTTGCTTGATCGTTAACTCCAACCCTTACATATCATAATGGTTCCCCGCCATTAATCTTCCTTTACTGAGATATGACAGTCAGGACTTAATCAAATTTTGATCCGAAGGTCCTCCTCTGGAGATCCCAGATTTGGCAGTCCTGGTGTATCCTGAAATATACATCAGTGGACAGAATTATCCCTCGATTCTTTTGTAGTTTTATTACGAGGATTTC
The DNA here is from genome assembly GCA_010110895.2 of Picea sitchensis. Lineage (NCBI taxonomy): Eukaryota > Viridiplantae > Streptophyta > Pinopsida > Pinales > Pinaceae > Picea > Picea sitchensis. The sequence goes on from SNQJ01S0012798.1 coordinate 68,392, forward strand.
AATCCTTATCTTGTTTCTGCAATGCGCTTTCACTTATGATATTTTTGGTATATTCATGTGCATGTTTTTCATAACAAATCATCATCACTAAAATGTGCTTTCCCTTTTGAGATTTTTGGTTTTGTACTTGGATTCTAATTGATCAAGATCATTGATCTATTGGGAATTTGATCCTGATGGTGTTTCTACATTGCGATGATCTCATGAAATATAATACGTTGCCTCTCCTGATATTTAGGTAGATTCCTATACATGTTCATAAAAAATCATCATCAGATCATAATGACATCTTCTATTGACATCAATGAAAACATATCAATGAAAATATGTCCAATACTCTTATGGAACTCACACCACTTCCCAGTGTATTTCTTTGTCTTCCCATTGTCCTTCTTTGTTTGTGGCTTATAATGGTTTTCCTGCGGTTGTCCATATTTTCTTTGTCCTTTGCTTTGTAGTTTGGGGATGCCTTTTCCCTCCTTATATTGTGAGGAGTTCCTAGACACAAACTGTCGTGTCTTATTTTTAAGCTTCTACTCATTTTTGATAAAATATCGATAGGTTGTGCCTAAGGATGAGATGTCCAAAAAATCCATTTATGTATGGAAGTATCTATGTATACTTCTATGGTACTTGAGCACCAGATGTCGCTCAGATTATTTGATACCCAACTTGGTGCACAAGGTATGGAAGACATTGGTGAAATTTGGCATTATTTGGTCCCTTTCTTTCCACAGTGTGATCCATCTTATATATAAGTTGTCATAAATTCCAAAGGGGTAGTATTGTTCCTTAATAGTATTCCTGAAAGAACCCAAGTGGGTGCGACTACAAATAATGTATACTCCTATGTTTCATTTTTCTCACAAAAATTCTCCTACCAATGTTCGACATACGAGATGGCCTTAAGGAGCACAAATGTAATATTTTCTCTATTAGAAAAGTTATGGACATAAAAATACCCTTCTAGAAGTTTTAACCATTTGTGTACAACATTTGCATCTATTTTACCTTCAAATATAGGAATAAAAAAATTGATGTGTACCTTGAATGGGGTGCCTCCACTCGAGGAAGATGCATTGTCTATTGGCAGTCGCCGAAGGATTTGCACAAAATTATCCATCATCTCATTCCTCTGTCGCACAAGGGCTTCCTCATGTAACAGTTTAAAGGGACCTCCTTCCCAATCATCTCTCTTTTCTTTCCCCATGTGTGGTTGTTAGGTTTGGTGAGGCTGATCTTGCAAAGGATCAATTAGTGTGAGTCCAAACTGCCTATACACTGACCTTGTTGGGGACATGAACATAGAAACAAATGAAGAGAAGACCACTCTAATACCACAAATATATAACATTAAAATATAATTACAGTGAAAAATAAGATAGATATGGTGAAACTTAACTTGTATTTAATAAATAAATCTGTTGAAACTGTAAAATGTAGAATGAAACAATCTTGCTCAAATGGTGGTAGCTAATATTTGAGAAGAGATGTGGCAGATATGCACATTCTACTAAGAACATCACAATGATGCCTCCATGCCTTTTTAGCATCAATAAGTAATCAGAAAACCCTATACATTCGAAAACCTAACCCTAGGAGATGAAGCACCGAAAGTCATGTGGGCCCTGATGGGGTAAGTTGGTACATCAACTTCCCGGGGTCGTAACTTTTTCATATAATATTTGTTTTAGGTGCACGATAGCCTGTTGGAAAGGTATATCTGAGGAATACACATTTTTCCATCACACCCTGACTCCATCCAGAATATGATTTTGGTGAGCCCAAAAAATGTTATTTAGGGCCTCAAAACGACCCCAGAAGTTTACGACTCGAAAATATAGAAAACAACTGCCAAGATGAAAACTGTATGTGAGCAAGTTGGAAGAGGTAGTTGTCCACCGAAATCCACCTAGATCAACCATAACACATTTTTCATAGATTATTGCAAAGACAGATATCCAACAATGTGCAACTTAACAATGGTGGGCTAGGGTTAACACCTTTAAGCTAGGTAGTTGATTCTAGATATGTGACGACATCTAGACATGTTGTGCATTCTAGTTGGAGATCATGTTTTCCTCATTCATGCATAATTTCTAGGAATATGTGTGATGGTATGATGTAGGTTCTTATCCATGATACTTTTATGTATGAGATTTTTAAGTATGAGAAAATTAGAAATCATTTAAATATACTTTCATTAATTATATATGTAATTACAATCTACAAATACTATACAAATCTAATAGAAAAGTTTCTTTAATTAATTTATTATTTGATTAGTGAGATTTCTATGGTTTGGATTTTTGGTTTTGATAGGAATAGCCACAGTTTTGTCAATAGACTGTCGATGTTTCGGATCCAAATCAGGATCCATCTTCAGGACAATGAGCCTGGGTTAAAAAGATGGGAAGAGCTGGTATAAATACTGGAAGTGCTGGTATAATTTATTATTTTATGTGTGTATATGTTGCAATATGATACTTCTGGTTCATAGAGTTATGATTCATTCTCTCCAATCATTTATGTAGCTGTAAGAACAGTTTGTTTGACTGACATACCTCAAACACAGGTATTGTGGCAAGTTAATTTTGTTTAATGATAGTATTTTAGTCTTGTTATGGTGGTTTTTCATTATTTTGTATTAATATAGTTACTTTGATACATGTTTCTACTATTGTTTATGGGATACATTGATACGTTCCACAAAGGGTTAAGACACCATATGATTCCTCTAGGGCAACAACACCATTAGGCATTGCAATTTATATTTGTTTTATTCATAGTTAGGTATTATGTTAAGTGAATTTGGTTTAATTTGAAATTTATTTGATTCTCATATACCTCTCATTGAGGAAGTACATGCCAAGCTAATTATTGTGAATCACCATACATTATTATTGGTTATTTTCATTATTTCCATTCTTTAATAGCATTCTAAATAGGTTGAAATCTATCATTTTAGTACATGAAAAGTGTTATGCATGACCATCCTACACCATCAATTTAGATACAACTAATCCTTCCAGCCATAAACAATGTAATTTTCCATGGCACGTCCTACATTTAATTATTGCGAGATAAGTTAAATTGGTTTAATAAAAGTATGCTAAATATTTTTCAAGGTCAAAAGTGTTTTCTAGATCCCTAATTTGTTTAAAACCTTGTTTTTCCAGTGGTCAATGTGAACTTTTCCTCATCCACCTTACACACACTTTTAAATTCATTTTTTAATTATTCTTTTGTTGCCATCAACATTGCATTTTCTAGTAGAATAACCTACACCCAAGGATTGCATATGTTAAATCCATCCACTGACATGTTTGTTACTCATGTTACTATCAATTTGGTCTTCTAATTGTTTTAATACACGATCTTTGAAGGAATTGACATGATTTTATCCAGACCCACACCCACCACAATTTCATAGGAAATTAATTATTTTGTATCATCATCAAAGTCATTTCCCATTATAGTGTCATTGCACCTGTCACTTTTTTTCATGGTCCGACCTTTGTTGCCTCTTGTGGACCCATCTATTATTATTTATTTTGTCACTAATGTACCTATAATTTTTCCCTCTATATTCATATACTATTGTTACCTCTATTGTGTTGATATGATGGTATATGCGGGAGGTATTAACCTCTACATGTAACCTTGATGAGAATAGAATATTCTGGGAAGCAAGAGAAACCCTAAAACGTTGGATTATAACCCTAGGAGATAAGTCAACTCAAGAGAATATTTATTATTGAGTTATTATCCTTCAGGAGTATAAGTTGACCTAGTTAGGTCACTTGGAGGACTGTAATAAGATGGTGTTGGAGCTCATTTGTCACACTCTCTCTTGCAATTTCTTAAGACCAATAGTGCGTAAGTCTAGAGAGGAGCTGCAGCTACAACTTTTGCAACTGGCATTTCAGTTTTGGCTTGGAATTTCTCTTTGGTTATGGTTTAGACTCTTTGTCAGATATGTTAGCTCTATAGAGAGGTATGCTAACTTGTTTGGCTATCGGTTCTAGGGTTTTCTTCTATAATTATTCTCTCTGTCAAGGTTAAGGTGCTCGGGGGCCTCCTTTGTACTTATGGTTGGGTGACAATATTTCTATTTTGTCTATGGTAAAACGAGCACACCTATTATTCTAACAGGTTATGGGCCCACACTATCTTTGGATAGTCTAACTACTGGAAGATATATTGGGAGGATTTGCTTAGTTATAGTTGCAGTTGCAGTGAAAGTTTTTTTTGCAACAATGAAACCCTAACCCTCTTGTTAAGTCACCTTAAGTGAATATCTTGACCTAATTCCTGGATATCCTAGTGCACCCTAGCCTAGCGCACCTCCTAGTACTCTCAGCAAGCCAAGACATCAAGTTTGATTTTTTGGTCAAAGTCAAAGGTTGACCAAGTCAAAATAGTCATGAATTACTCTATGAAGTTAGAAAACAAGTTAGAAAGGGATTCTAACTTCAGAACATGGAAGACAAGGATTGAACTCATCCTTTCCAAGAATAAATTGTTAGATATTGTGAAAGGAAAGATCATGGAACCACAGTTTGAAGAAGGAAAAGAGAAGGAACCTCAGAGCGATGCAGTTATGGAGAAGTTCAAGGAAAAGTAATGAGTTTGAAGAATGAGATCCATGACATGAAAATGAATGATGATGATAGCATAACATCATACCTTGTGAGAATCTCTCATTTAAGAGATAAACTACAAGCTATTGAAGAAATGATTTCATAAAAGGAACTAGTAAATAGAGTATTCAATGGCCTTCCCAAGACATGGGATGCATTTTCCACAAGCATGAACACAAGAAAGGAGCATCCCACTTTTGAAGAAATTCAGACTTGTTGTGCACAAGAAGAATCAAGGATTAACACATAAGATAAATAGAAAAACAAATATGATGATCAAGCCTTCGCAACAAAATTCAAGAAATTCAAAAATAAGAGGAAGTTTGGCTTAAGGAAGAAACAAAATCAAGAAAAGGATATGTCAAAAATACAATGCTTCAAGTGTCAAAAATATGGTAACTATACGAACCACTTGTTAGCACATCAACTTGTCAAGGTCCTTAGAACCATATTTCCTGCCTAGGTCTATAGTTTTTTCTATCTTTTCTCCCTATGTAGAGCCGATTGTATTTTTTTTTTCCTCTGCTTGTGGTTTTACTTCCATTTGTCTTCATCTAGTTGATCAACCTTTTTTCCTTTCCAAATCACCTGAAATCCATTTTCCATAATCCTTTTTGTTTTCCCCAGGGCCGATGCATTTCTCACTTTGCCCCTTTCACTGATCCTCTTATTCCCCAAAGCCTTCAGTCAGCCACGCAAGTGATCATTCTCAAGATGCAATCATGACCACCTAGCGCAACACTTGAAGTGGTTTGATGTATATGAAAATCAAGCGAGCGAGCAAGTTCAGTCTTCAATGAAGGCAAGCAAGCACAGGAATCGGGGATTCAAAATGTTATAAATTACTTCACCAAGAATCGCAAAGTCCTGCTTGATGAAAAGGTAAATCTAGGTCATTCAATCATGAAGAGTCGATGACCGTTGGTATAGCATTGGATAATTTCGAAGGTTCGGGAATTGGGAGCCTAGGGTTATCATGCTAAAAGTGCATCAATAGCCCGAAGTCTCGATGCCCAAAATGCCAATGTGATCATGGTTGTAAATCAAACAAGAGAGCCAAACCATTGGATCAATGTTTCATTGACTCGCAGAAGGGATCAGTCAAGATGAGTTATGGGATCTTGCGAAACACAAAATTGCGTAATGATCCAGACCGTTCGTTCTGGAGGGGCACGTGGCACAAGATCCGAGCAGTCATGACTTTGCTACTCGAAAGTTTGAACAAGGGATGGAGTGATAAATCATGATATGTGAAGTCCCAAAAGTTCAGTTGATTAAGCACAAGTTCAGGGCCCGTGGTTTCATGGGATGATGGGTAGAAGTCGTGCCAAAGAGATGAGAGCACTTGGGTTTCAATACAGAAGGAAAGTAGCGAAGCCCGAGTTTCTGAATTCGTATTGAAGAAGTCATGGGCACCACCCGGGGAATTGAAGGATGTCAGGCTCCATTCTGATGCTGAGACAATTAGTTAATGGAAGTAGGCATAGGTAGTTGAAACCTTGTTTCACTCCATAAATAGAAGACATGGAGGTTCTGGAGAAGTCATCTCGTGGTACCCCTATGGATAAATTTCCCTGCCAGAACCATACCGACCTGAGATCGCCTTTGACAGAGGAATTCATGTGTGTGTCTAATAGAACAAAGAAGAAGACGTGAATCCTTGAATGCAGTGACCAAAACATGCTTCTGTAGGGGGCAAGCTGCTCTATTCATATATACTCTTTTTTCATCTTTTGTAGTTGTTGATGGTAGAGCAAAGCTCCCGTATTGTAAAGTTCTAGCAAAACTTCCGGTTTCTGGTTATGTATATGTATTTGAGATATCTTACTTAATAAAATTCAACTTCTTTACTCCCTCTTGACTTCCTCTAATGCTGAAAGAGTTCATGATTGACTGATTCACTTGAATTATTATGGCTGCATTATGATGAAAGTTTGATTATAGTGTTGTTGTAATTCCTTTTAGTTTCTTTGAGATTTGAATCCAAGAAGTTATTGCATTTAAAATTGTTCCTCCTTAAGCTGTTGAAAAACCAGATGTCCTCAACATAATTCTTCATTCTCCTCAATTCCTTCCCCCTATTCACCACTATAGTAAACTTACTGCCTGAAGTTAGGCCAAGACCTCACCTGCTTGTAATTTCCAACCTAGTTTTTTGAGTTAGAACGATATCATCTTGAGTTTGTGCCCATTTGACCTCTCTGAAAACCAACCTGTGACATAAAAATATGATGGGTATTATGCTTACCTATGTCACAATCTAGAGGTGACTTATGGTGCTAACATTTCTGGTGTCGCTGTTGGGGACGAAATTGAAGATTTTCCCTGGGATTAAATGACAAATCTTACTAATTCTGAGAGTGCATCAGAACTTAGTACTCCAAAAGATTCCAACTCTGCACCTAGAGACTCCACTGGGGTGATTCCATTGATGTGAATCCACTGGCGACTCCACTATTTTAGCTATGTCTTCTAGAGGCAGACACATGAGGTCTAATCCGCAGTTGCCTTTAGAAACACCTGAAGCTGACCCAGAGAAAATTGTCAAAAAGGGAAAGGCCCTTCATCAAGGTACTTCTACTGTTGAACCTGGTATTTCTGATGTTTTTCATTATCCTATAGGAACTATGATTGCTGCATTTCATCTTACTATTATACATTATGTTGGAGTTTTCTGAATTTTGAATTTTGGGAGTGTTCCAGTTGATTTTTCCCCTCCCGGTCTGAGATTGGAGGGAGAGAGACTTGTCACTCCATCCCCCCCTGAAATTGTACCGTGGTGTAGACCCAGGACCTTAGAAGACTTTCCTACCCCAGGCTTCACCATCCCTCCTACAATTATTTTTGTTGCTACTACAAAAGGAGGAACCTCTATTCCCTCGAGCGATGAAGCTTTTTCCCCAAATACTCTGTTGTTTCCCCTTCCTCCTAGAAGTTCAGTTCCTATATCCCTTGTTCAATCTCCCTACCCTCCTAGTTATCCTCCACCTATCATCCCTATGGCAGGTGCTAATCCTCCTAGAAATAGAATGGATGCTATAGTAGCCGCCAGATATGCCCCTCTGGTTCTCCCTCAACCTCTTAATGCCCTCCTAGCCAGTGGCTACCTCAAGCAACTACCTAAGCTCACTAGAGAGGGATATATCATTGCAAAGGATCACCTTGCAGCTTTCTATAGTTATGCTGATAACTATGTCAGAGTAGATGAAGATGTGTGGATGAGGATTTTTGTCCACAGTATTGACAGAGAAGCTAGAAAGTGGTTCAGGGCCTTGACCCCTGGATCCAATGATGGGATTGAGGCTTTAGATGACGTCTTCTTGAGGCAATTGAGGGATAAAAAGCACTTCATGTACTATATCACTGAGTTCATATCCCTAAAGAGAAAAGAGGGAGAGTATGTCTTTGACTTCTCCAAAAGGTTCAACAAAATATACAATAAAATCCCTACTGAGATAAATCTAACATAAGCCTCTGCCAAAATTACCTATCCTAATTATTTTGACCCTGATTTCTTCCTCCTTCTTAGAGAGAGAAGAGTTACTTATTTATCTCATATGCAAGATGCATACCTGGAAGTAGAGTCTAACATATTAGCAGTTGATCGACTCAGAAATAAGGTTGATAGAGGTAGAGGAAGAGGAAGACCTGAAGCCTCAACCTCCAGTTCTATTTCCCTTCCCCCTCAAATGGATGAAGTAACAAAGTTGCTAAAATCACTTTTGTCCATAATGGAAAAGTTGGAATTAGAAGGGAAGAAAACATACAGGAATCCTCAAAACTTTGATAATAGAGGCAACTTCACGAGGCAGAATAACAATGCCCCTCAGGTTATGTAAAGAGAACCTCATAATAGAGACATGGAGGATCATAAAATCCATACCCCTCTTCAAAACAACCTCATTGCAGATGATGGAAGGGAGGAAGAATACCTTGACCCGTAAATTCAATGTCATCAAGACGCACCTCCTTCTCCTCACTTAACTTAATCAACATACAAGGAATCCCTCATGTACATCCAAGTTAATGAGCTAAGAAAAGAGGATAAGGCCAATGACAACCCAAACAAATACAACCTTAGGTCCAAGAAGAAAGGAGGAAAGCCTAATGTTCCTGAGCAACAAACTAGGGTGGAAAAGCCTGCCAAAGAGGTAGCAAGAAGCAACCAAGAAAGGAAATCTCATAATCCCTCACCAATAGTCAAAGACCCTGTCTCGGAGGTGGGAGAAATTATGAAGCCCCCATCCTCCTTTAGCTTCGAGCATGAAATTCATAAAATCAGAATCCCTGTCCCCCTTTCAGATTTGGTCAAGCATGAATATTTCAAAAGAAGCCTCTCTAAACTATTTCTTCCTGAACCCCCAAATCATCCCTCAGACTCAATCAATATGCAAGATGAAAAACCAACAATCATCTTAGGCCCTATGGTAGAAGATAGAGATCACTCATCCCCTCCCTTCTACACATCTTTGAACATACATGATAAGGTGTTGCATAACTTCCTAATGGACTCAAGGGCATCTCATAATCTCGTGCCCAAAACTGTCATGGAAGAACTTGGATTGGAGGTCACTAAAGCCTATGATGACTTATATTCTTTTGATTCGAGGAGAGTGCAATGTCTTGGGGTCATCAAAGATCTAATGGTGACATTGTTATAGCTACCCATGAAAAGTGTAGTCATGGACATTGTGGTGGTTGACGTTCCTCCCAAGTTTGGCGTGTTGTTATCAAGATCTTGGATACAAAGAGTTGGGGGAACATTGCAGATGGACCTCACATATGCTACCATTCCCGTGTTCGGGGAGGAGCATAGGAGACTATACAGAAAATCCCAGTTGGCCTACATCATTAGTGATGAAGCAGACCCCACCAAGCATCCTATCTTTTCACTCGATGTTGATTTAGGATCTAGTGTATTGCAGCTCACTAATACCCCTGAAACCCCTCTTGAAATCAGAAAGCAGTGTCTTATTTCCTGTGAAAGATCTCCTTCGATTACTTTTGTTTAGAAAATATTCTTTGATGGAGACTCTTCTAGAGAAGGTGATGGTGCTAGAGTAGTCCTTGTCTCCCCTGATTAGGAAACTACATCTCTATTCTACAAGCCAGAATTTGAAGCTACCAATAATGTAGCAGAATATGAAGCTCCTGTTCTAGGTTTGAGGGTTGCAAAAGACATGGGAATCAAAGAGATATTTGTGTTTACCAAAGAAGATGGTTGTGAATCAGATCAGAAATCTTTACCAAGCCAAGCATCCGAGGCTTAGATCTTATAGGAATGAAGTGTGAGATCTTATTGATAGTTTTTTCTTGGCTTTCAACATTTCATTCATTCCAAGAGAGGAGAATACATTGGTTGATTCTTTGTCTATTTCGGCAAGAATTTTCAGAATCCCTTTGCCACCCAAGATCAGGTACGATGTTGAAATTAGATATAGGCCCTCTGTACCTGATAATATCAAGAATTGGAAGGTGTTTGAGGATGATCTCGAAATCAGAATATTTCTTTAGTTGATTGATGAGTTCTCTGCACTACACATTGATCAGGATCATGATTCTGAGAGTGACCTTCCCGCTCAAGTATTTTTGAACAAAATTTCTAATCACCATATCATTCAGCTACCTAGAAATCACATTCCAAAGGGATTGGCTCATCTGGAAAGGATATTTAATGGGAAAGATGTGGCAGTGAAGGTTGAGGCATCAAATGAGGATGTTGATGTGGCTGAGTGTAATATTGGCACAGAGGGGAATTCAAAGTTTGTCAAGCTGTCAACTAGCCTGTCAAAGGAGAAAAAAGTTGATTATGTTGGGTTATTGAAAGAATTCCCATATGTGTTTACTTGGACCTATGAAGACCCAAGAACATATGACACCAGCATGATTGAGTGTAAGATCCCATTGAAGGAGGAGTCCAAACCATTTAGGAAAAAATTAAGACAAATAAATCCTATGTTGTTGCATATTATGGAGAAGGAGGTAAAGAAGTTGTTGGATTCCTAGATCATCATGCCTTTGAGATATTCAGAGTGGGTGGCCGACCTGGTCCCGACAAGGAAGAAGACTGGGGAAATCATACTTTGTGTTGATTTCATAAGCCTGAACAGGAGATCAAAGAAATACAACTACCCCTTGTTGAAAATGGAACACATATTACAAAGGGTAACTAGCGCATCAAGGATATCCATGATTGATGGATTTTCAGGCTACAATCAGATCTCGGTCCTGCCTGAGGACAGAGAAAAAATGACCTTCACCACTCCTTGGGGTACGTTCATGTATTCCAAAATTCCCTTTGGATTGATGAACACAGGAGTGACCTTTCAGAGAGCCATGGATATCGCCTTCATTGGAGAAAAGGATAAATTTGTGGTCATGTATCTGGATGATATTACAGTCTTCTCCAAATCAAATAAAGAGCACTGTGAGCATTTAAAAAAGGTTTTCTTGAAATGAAGAAAGTTTGGTCTCTCCTTAAATCCCAAAAAATCTTTGTTTTCCATGAAGGAGGGAAATCTACTGGGCCACATAGTATCAACCGAAGGAGTCAGGATCGATCCCAGCCGAGTTGAAGAAATTAAAGCCTTGTCACTCCTGAGATCACAGAAAGAATTCCAGTCTTTCTTGGGGAAAGTCAATTTTTGAGAAGATTTGTTTCAAATTTCGCTGAATTGGTGAAGCATATCACAACCATGCTCAGAAAGGGGAATGAAGTTAAATAGACTATTGAACCTAGAGAATCCTTCAACCAAATTAAGAAGGCATTGACTGAGGCACCCATGTTGGTTAGTCTTGATTATTCCAAGAATTTCCTGATCTTTTCCTTTGCTTCAGGTGATACAGTAGCAGTCGTTTTGTTGCAGAAAAATACTGAAGGGTTGGAGAAACCCATTTCCTTTTTTAGTCAAGCATTGAGAGATGCTGAGGTGAAATATGATATGATGGATAAGCATGCCTACACTTTTTTTAAATCTCTCAAGGCTTTTAGAGTCTATGTCCTGCAGTAAAAAATCATTGCATATGTTCCTTCAACTGCCGTAATGGAAATTCTCGTTCAGCCAGAAATAGATGGAAGGAGGAGTCGATGGATTGCCAAATTCCTTGAATTTGACCTAGAGATAAATCCCACCAAACTGATTAAAGGTCAAGGTTTAGCTAGACTTTTGGATGAATCTAATTGAAAATCTTTGGGGGTAATCTTCATCAATGAATGCTCAAAAGATCAGCAAGATCAATTGTATGATACAAGTCCTCAGGACAACCCTCCGTTAGTAGAATGCACCTGGTACAAAGATATTATATTTTTTCTACAACAATTGCGACCTCCAGATGGTATGTGAAGGAACAAGGAAAGAGATTTAAATCTCAAAACAGTCAGATATTGCCTTATTGACCAAGTCTTGTATTGGAAAGACTCTCTAGGAGTGCTTATGAGATGTTTAGATCCATAGGAGGCCCAAGAGATTATATTCGAGTTCTAGAACAGCCTCTGTGGGGGACATCATTTCTGGAAGACCATAGCCTACAAAATTCTCAGGGTTGGGTACTATTGGCCTACTCTATTCATTGATGTCTGTGTGAAAGTCGGGGCTTGTATCAAATGTCAGAAATTTTTGGGAAAACAACAACTCAAGTCTCTGCCATTAAAGCATGTTCTAGCTTCAGGACCCTTTCAACAGTGGGGTCTAGATTTTATCAGGGAGATTCATCCTCCTTCAAGTGGTTAGCACAGATGGATCCTAACTACAACTTATTATTTCACCAAGTGGATATAGACTATCCCCACAAGGAACACCTCTCATAAGGTGATCATCGGTTTTCCGAGGGATATTATAGTAAGATTTGGTTGCTCGACCAGAATCATCACTAACAACATTGCGTCCTTCAAAGATGAACATTTGATCAAGTTCCGTGAGCAATTCAGAATCACAGTGATTCACTCTACCCCCTACTATCTGCAAGGAAATGGATTAGCATAATACTCTAACAAAAGCCTAGTAAAGATCATCGAAATATTGCTAGAGGATAACAAGAAAGCATGGGATTCAAAGATCAAATTTTCTCTATGGGCTGATAGAGTGACAATAAAGAGGTCCCTGGGCATCTCCCATCTCAAACTTGTATATGGGACAGAAGAAGTTTTCCCTCCTCAGTTGGCCTTGCCTGTGGAATAGTTCTTCCAAGACTACCAGGAAGAACTTGATGATATGACTAGGAGGATACATTAGCTAGTAGAGGTGCAACAGATTAGAGAGCAGGTGATGGAAAAAGCACACGACCGCCAACAAAAAATCAAGCAGGCCTTCAACAGAAAGGTGAGAAAAGGGAATTTCCAGCCAGGAGATCTAGTGCTCAAATGGGATTCTCCCAGACAGGACAGGGTCAATAATGGAAAATGTGATGCCCTTTGGACCAGTCCCTTCAATATTCCCTAAGTGTTTCCAAATAACACTTACAGGTTGCAGAATTTGGAGGGAGATTAATTTCTTGGCGACCCAGTAAATGGGCACTTCCTAAAAACGTTTTTTTATTAAAGCTGCAGTTGATATCCCATCATTGTAAATACCATTCATATTACGTGTTTAATTTGTCTTGTTCCTAATAGAATACTCCACAACCCAACACTAAGGAACTGAAGTTGTGAAAGGAGTTCTTAGAACCTCACAGGGATGACTCTATCCCCCATGGAGTCTAATATTAGCACATAAACTTTTCAAGGTCCTGAGAACCATGTTTCTTACCCAGGTCTATAGTTTTATCTGTCTTTTCTCCCTCTATAGATCTGATTGTATTTTTTTTTCCTTGTCTTGTGGTTTTCCTTCCGTTTGTCTTCATCTAGTTGATTGACCTATTTTCCTTGCTAGATTTCCTAAAATCCATCTCCCATAAGCCTTTCTGTTTTCCTCAGGGCTGATGCATTTCTCCCTTTTCCCCTGTCACTGATCCTCTTATTCCCCAAAGCCTCTAGCCAGTCACCCAAGTGATTGTTCTCAAGATGCAATCATGACCATCAAGCATAGCAATTGAAGTGTTTTGACGTAGATGCAAATAAAGAGAGTGAGCAAGTTCATTATTCAACGAAGGCAAGTGAGCGCGGGAATCGGGGGTTCAAAATGTTATAAAGTTGTTCACCAAGAATCATGAAGTCTCGATTCGCAAAAAGGTAAATCTGGTTTGTTCAATCATGAAGAGAAGAGGTTTGTTGGTCTAGCATTGGTGAATTTCGAAGGTTTGGGAATCGGGAGCCCGAGGTTCTCGTGCTAAAAGTGCATCCATAGCCCGAAGTCCCGATACCCGAAATGTCGATGTGATCATGGCCGTCAATCAAACAAGAGAGCTAGACCATTGGATCAATGTTTCGCTGACTCATAGAAGGGAGCAATCAGGAGACGAGTTATGGGATCTCATGAAACATGAAATCGCATAATGATTCGAACCGCTCGTTCCGAAGGGGAACACAGCACAAGATTTGAGCGGTCGCGACTTCGCTACTCGAAAGTTTGAACAAGGGATGGAGTGAGAAATCGCGATATGTGAATTCCAAAAAATTTCGTTGATTAAGCGCAAAGTCACGGCCCGTGTTCGCATGGGACGATGGGAAGAATCCACGCCAAAGAGCTGAGAGCGCCTGGGTTTGAATACAGAAGGAAAGCAGTGAAGCTCGAGGTTCTGAAGCTGTATTGGATAAGTCATGGGCACCACCCGGGGCATTGAAGGATGTTAGGATCCATCCTGATCCTGAGATAGTTAGTTAATGGAAGTAGGGGGAGGTAGTTGAAAGCTCGTTTCAGTCCATAAATAGAAGACATAAAGGTTCTGGAGTAGTCATCCCGTGGTACCCCTATGGATAAATTTCCCTGCCAGAACCATACCAACCTGAGATCACCTTTGATAGAGGAATGCATGTGTGTGTCTGAAAGAACAAAGAAAAAGACACAAAGCCTTGAATGGAGTGACCAAAACAAACTTCTATAGGGGGAAAGTTGCTATGATTATATATACTCAATTTTCATATTTTGTAGTGGTTGATGGTAGAGAAAAGCTCCCATATTGTAAAGTTCTAGAAATTTTTTTGGTTTCTGGTTATGTATATGTATTTGAGACATCTTAATTAATGAAAATCAGCTTCTTTAATCCCTATTAACTTCCTTTGATGCTGAAAGAGTTCATGATTGAATGATTCACTTGAATTATTGTGGCTGCATTATGATGAAAGTTTGATTATAGTGTTGTTGTAATTCCTTTCAATTTCTTTGAGATTTGAATCAAAGAATCTCTTGCGTTTAAAACAGTTCCTCCTTAAGTTTTTGAAAAACCTAATGTCCTCAGTAGACTTCTTCATTCTCCTCAATTCCTTCCCCCTACTCACCACTATACTAAAATTACTGACTGAAGTTAGGTCGATTCCTCACCTGCTTGTAATTTCCAACCCAGTTTTCTGAGTTAGAACGATATCATCTCAAGTTTGTGACCATTTGACCTCTCTAAAAACCAACCCATGACATAAAAATCTGATGGGTATTAGGCTTACCTTTTTTGCAATCCAGAGGTGACTTCTGGTGCTAACACCACTGTCCTAAGTTACATAAAATGAAGGAAATAGATGAAGAAATAGTTGTCGAAGAAAGGGAACCCTCAAAGAAATCCAAGCAAGATAAAACAAACTTCTTCTTCTTCTAGTCAAGGTAACAATATTCTTCTATAACATAGTTCTTGTACATACCATGTTTACATATTTTCTATACATATCATGCATATATATATTTCTTAGAAGAAAAGATGGCTATTGAAACAATACTTATGAAAGAATAACAAGATAAGGATTTTGATTACGATGACTACAAGAAGATGAAGTATGTTGGAAAATTCTTGAGGAATCTATTATATAAGTAAAATCTTCCAGATAAGTCAAAATAAGAATCAAACTTGAAGAGACCCAGAAGGAGTCAAATCATAGAGAAGTCAATAATCAAGAGGAAATTAGAGTAAGAATTGTGACACTTTGCAAAAGGCAATAAGGATGTGAATAGAATCATGGAATCTCTTAGATGGAGGGAACTAATTACATAATTCCAAAAGAAGAGAATTCATGCATGAAGCGAGGATTATGAGGGATCTAATCCTAAATGATATGATCCATTGAAGAATCCATGAATAATATGAAGTGTATTTCCATGTTCCAATTGAGAGTAGTAGCCATGATAAGCAACAATGTTCAGTTTGAATCTAGAAGAAGTCTTCTTCGAAAAGAAGTCTTCTTCGAAAAGAAGTCTTAAGTATCCCTAGTTGTCCATCTACATTCATGTTCCTATGTTGAAAGGAAGAAATTGGAATAATTAGGAAGGAATGGCATAGAATCTATAGAAGAATCCATGGACCTAGAAGATAAAGAGGAACATGAGGAAGAACATGAATATTCCAAGAAATAAATAAAATATAGAACAACTAGTTATTATACTAAGAATCATAAGACTACCAACATGGTTTGAACCCACTAGAAGAAAAAGAAATGGAAGTTGTGATGAAGAACAGTGCATGAAAGAAATTGTGAAAAATACTTATGAATGTAATCGTTGCGATATTCATAACTAGAGGTTCTTATAGAAGGAGGGATAATAATATGATGACAACTTGTTCCAATAAACTAGATATACCTCTTGCAGTATCCATGGATTCAAATTTACATGTAAAAGACCGTTCTTCCCAAATAAAGAAAATTGAGAAAGAATCTTATGTAGAGAAATATCAAGGTTTTGAGGTATACCAGAAAGAGACCCATGTATGCAAATGGAAGAAGACCTTGTATGGATTCAAGCAACTTGATGTAGAGTATCTCGTATACAACAAAAGCATGGAGAAAACTTCCTATGACAGAGAAAGTGTATAATAATGGTTACTTACAAGTATGAGATGATGTATTGCAAATATATGGCTAACTCCCATGATAACAGTTCTGAATATGTTGAAGCAACTCTAAGCTAGTAGATATGTCTCTGTATTGACAATTTATTGGCTCGTTAATGTATTTGGAGAATACTCGGTTGGATATATTTTTTGTGGGACGTTTAAGTTATGACATACAGATGCATGAATTTATCCATTCAGATTGGGGAGGGAGAGGAAATGACAGAAGAAGTGTTACCTGTATATGTTTTGTTTCAGTTTGATATTTTCCATGATGTCATGAGATAGAAAGAAACATAAGTCAATTGAAATCAACACTACAAAAGCAGAGTATATTGCAACTTGTGATGCTTGTACAGAAGAAATAAGTTGATTTATGGACCGTCTGATTAGGTGATTAATTCGATGATTGTTGGATTAGTTATATATACTATCTGAGGTTGTATTGAGTGACCCAGGGTTCATGTATGTTTGGGTTTCCAACAAATCCTCTAAAACTATCGGCCCTCCTGGTGAACTAGAAGGCAACGCAGTGCACAGCATGCACTGCACCATCTCACCCAAGATAGACTTAATGGTTGGCTGCAATGCAATACTCATGTGTTTTCAACCTAGGATTGAGTGGAGAATCTAAGAACTATATGATGAGTGATCTATTGTAACTTATTAATGTAATACACCATCATTCACGATTATGCAGGAAATATAACAACTCATTCATTTATCATAACAATATCTACTGAAGAAAATAAAGAAACACATGCATTCAATTACATAACAAAGGTGTTACTGTGGTTCACCCCCCAGGCTACGTCCACAAATATCTGTCTCTTTAGCTCTTTAATTATAGTCATTATGAAACTACAACACCGTGTGCTTTACAACTCTTCTCATTTGGGTTAAGATCTATTATGAGGTGGACTATATTGCACTAGGATCCTCGGCCTGCGATATAATCCTCAAGATCTACCCTCCTCGGTCCTCTCTAGATCAACAAATTACAAAATTAGGTCATACAACAAAATATTACATCTCTATATCTGCATCTCTCTCACTAGCCTCCTCTATTGGACCTAGGTATCTATTTTTATACATTTCGGGCTCTTCAACCATTACAATACATTTCAAAAACCCTAACCCTAGAGTCGTTAGGTCTTCCATGCATGCATGCATGCTTCTCTTCCTTCCAGATGTCACTTTCCTCGTGCATGCCTTCTTTCCCAAAATATGCTTTATTTCTGCTTTGGATTGCTTCCCACAGGCCCCCAACATTGACATGTGGCTCGTCCCGATCCACCTATCCTTTGTGTGCTTTGTCGATCTCCCTGGTGATCACCTGGAACTTCTCCTTGAGCTCCATTGCTTGGGTTTGAACCTGCATGGTCTTTTCCTTGAGTGTGTCTACTATCTGGACTGTAATATTGTCACTGATCAACCCTGTGCACTCTTCCTAGCTCTATGCCATATATGTGTTGGCTTCATCTGCCTCTGCAATGACTTCTTCTACTCGCTCTTGCAGTGGTTCCATTTTAGCCTGATTCTCCTTTTTCTGCATTTACGTAGTGGTGAGTTCTTCCTGTAGTTTCGTCATATCTTGTGTCCCTTTAGTGTGCTCCATGATGGACATTGTCTTATGCCTCTACTTGAGGTCCTGGATAGTTGCTCTTATCCTTTCTACTTCCCCATCCCACTGCTAGACTTGTCGATCCTCTTCTAGATTCATCCAAAGTTGTGTGGCTTTTTTGAATAAGTCGGTTGTTGCACTGACCTGTTTCTCTATCTCATGTAATTGCGTTGTTGATTCTTACTTACTTTTCTCCCTTACCTCTGGTGGAGTGGTTGGTGTGAGATGCTAATGGATATTCTCGATCTCCTTCTGATATTGATCGATTTCATGAACAATCTGATCAATCTTCTCTGTTTCTGTGAGTTCATCCCTCTGCGCGGTGTTTGGAATCTTCTCATAAGTTCCAACCACTTTTTGTTCCAATCCATTAATTCTATCCTTCTCCTCCTGAGTTTCGAGCTTGGCATGCTCATATATCAATTCCAACACATCCCTTTTATTCTTTTCTTACTGTAATTCGACTGTGTCTGTGCGTGCATGAGACTGTACTTCGTGGGTAACGCTAACTTGAAATTTGTGTAGAGATTTTTCTGCAGCAATACCAATTGGATTTGAGCTAAGTCCTTTAGGGTTGTCTACCCCACGATCTCATCCATGCGCAACATGTTGGGTGTAATGTGGAATGTTGCACTCAGCTGCGGTAGTGTGTGGACTGTATCTCTCTCACTTGCTTCAGGTTCTTCTCTTGTCTGTGATGTTGACGACCCTGTTCATATGCTGCTACCTGCTACCTACGCTTCTCTGATATGCTTGAGGAAATGTTGCATATCTTCCATCTCCTCTTGAATTTTTTCCCTGTGGTGCACAACATTCTCCAAATTCCCAGTAGTACGATCCTGAACCATTTGGGTTATCATGTCTGCATCATCCTCTATGATCGTGTATTCTGGAGGTTTTCTCTATGCCTTCATCTTCTTGTGCACACCCCCCGTCTAAGTATCTAGTCTCTTAGTTAGGCCTGGTTCTTGTGCATTGGGATTTGGTGAAGTCCCCTGCACTGCCTCAACCTATTTCTATTGTACTTGGTCCGAGTGCGTATTATTCATTTTCCCCTTTTGGGTCCCCATATTACCTTTCCCTTCATTCGTCTACCTTGTTTTTGTCTGGCTCGTCCTTCGTTTCTTGGGCACTAGGACTTCCTGAGCCTGTGTTTCTTCCTTCCCTTTCTCCTCTTTCACTATCTTTGTAGGTATGTCTTGGGTAAGGACTACAATCTTCTAATTGTCTTCCCAATCCTTGATAACCATCTCAATGTTGCCCTCCGTGATGCAGGATATAGGGTCCTTTCATGCCTATATCCACATTGCATGTTGAGTGGCCTTGAATTTGGTAATGTCCCGATAGTATGCGACATCCTATGGCATTATTCTCCATAGTTTGGCGATGGTATCTTGTAGGTCGCAAAGAAGGTATCCTTTGAATACAACTACGTTCATCTTCATGTGTTTGGCGTCTGACACGACACCAAGTGATGAATATCTCGCTCCATGATTCTGTTAGAATATAAGTGGATGTTCTCATTTTATCATTGACAATACCCTTGTCACCCAACCATAGGCTGAATCCACCCTCCGAGCACCTTAACCTTGACAGATAATCACTTCGGAAGAAAATCATGGCTAGATAGCTAAACAAAGGGTAGCACATCTTTCTCTAAGGATAACACACCAACAAGAGATGATCAGATAGTACAAACCCTAGCCAAGAGATATTTCAAGCGTAACTGCTAGCTGTAGCAGCTGCAACGGTAGCTCTCCTCCAAACTTGTGCAAAAACTGGGCAACTGTGGTGTGCACAAGCGTTGCTCTGCAATTTTGAGACTGCCTGCCAGAATGAGAACTGGCCTCTTGTATTTATACTAATTCTGGATAACTGCCTGGGCCGACTTATCATTCTGGGTATCTGTCTGTTCAGTATATATTATTATTTCTAGATGACTTCTTCTCTTGGAGGCTAATAACCTAATATAAATTATTTTCTTGAGCCGAAAAGTCTTCTAGGGTTATTAACCAACTCATTAGGGTTTCTTCTTGCTTCCCAGAGTATTATATCCTCGTCAGGTTTACACGTGGAGGTAAATACCTCCCGTAGCTGCCATAATATCAACACTCCCTCCTAACTAGGGAGGTATTACAGGTAATGGTCTTGAGCATAAAAACACACCATTCACCCGGCATCATCAACATAGTTGTATTGACTAGATCATGACTATATCATGAGAACCATCATCATCATTAGTTTCATCGGCTGCATCATCTCTCGAAACCATACTCTATCTGAGTAATTATACATGATGCTCACTCCACAGAGTGATACAAGAGCCATTCTTCTAATCTAGAAGAGTAAATGCTCTGAACCATTTTCCGTCTAGGAAATCTCTGTCTTTTGATTATCCATCTAACTGATAATTATTTCCAATAATCCTAATCTTCTTCAAGGAAATCGAAACAAAATAGAACACAATTGTGTCTATCCATAGTAGTACTTAACTGCAATCTAGTGGTAAACTACCACACCAAGTAACACACAAGTACTTGATCAACAACGTATAGTCACGAACAATGGAACACATCCACCACAGTAGTACACATCTATTGTCATATAGTCTTCATAACAATCATCTGATATCAACCTGCACATAAAAAATGTTATGATATAAATAGAATCATATGGGCCAATCTTTCAGTCATATCTGTGAGATCTGAAAGAATATCTACCCTCAGAGTAGAACAATGAGATATCTTGACTATTCTTCTCAAGCAAGGAAGAACAATTGTCCTGTCTTCTGAACCTGGACCATTCCCCACCCTGGGCCATTCTTCCTACACTAATCAAAGTTCACCTTGGAGAGAATGTATAAACCCTAAGGAATGACTATCCCTAATTGCTGAGCCTGGACCATTCCCCACCCTAGGCCATTCTTCCTACACTAATCAAAGTGCACCCTAGAGAGAATGTATAAACCCTAAGGAATGATTATCCTCACCATTTCCTCTGTTAACCACAAGAGGAAAATATTTCCCTACATCAACCTCCAAAACAGACCATTCCTCATGTTAACCACAATGAGAAATTGTTGTCCGGCGAGGTAGGCTAGTCTTCTTGAGTAACCCTCAAGAAGAGAGACTTCCCTAGACCACTCCCCATGTTAACCACAATGGGAATTCGATGTCTATGATACATCAACAATCTGGACCATTTCCCATGTTAACGACAATGGGAAATCATTGTCAGTCAGAAATCTCAATCCACTTTCCGAACATGAAAGAATCTGTCCAAGATGGAATATTTTTCAATGAATGTATTCAATAATATTTTTAGTGCTCCCTCCCAACCTGGGAGTCATCTCTTCCTTTTTCAATAAGTAATTCGTTTCCACGAGGTCTAGCTTGAGTACGCAAACTCTTTCATATTTTACCAAAATGTTTTCTTATCTGCTCATCTGTTGAGATATGTATTAGAGAACCACTTTCTCCTTTCTAGACTTCATCACGGACAATGTAATTCTTGATTTCAAATGTACTTTGGTCTGGAACACTAGTTTTCTCTTAAGGATTGATGTAGCTCTAATCAATAGAATATATTATTGTTGGAAAAATGGAACATATCCATGTGACACTTCTTCTGTCATCACGAGATCTGATCTATTGAGTAATCATCTTGATACAATATCTCTGTTATAGAAAATCTTTACCACGCTTCTGCTATGCACTGGAGGTTCTCCACCAAGTTGTCTTCTTCTATCTGCATGCAAGGGTCTCTTTCTAGTATGCCTCAAAGTCTTGAGGTTTCTCTTCATACGCTCTTTATTCAATTTCTCTGGAGAACATTCGTTGCATTCACCTGATGTATAACTCCAACTCATGGATGTTGTGGATGATATAATGACTGATGTAGATATATGTCTAGTGTACTGGAACAAGTAATCATCATAGTCTTCTCCCTCCATCTGAGAGAACCTCTATTTCTTGATCTAGTAATGCTTTCATTCATAATTCTTTCATACACTGTTCTTCATCACAACTTTCAGTTCCTTTGCTTGATTGCTTTTATTGAGTTCATATCAGGATGGTAATCTTCTGATTCTTAATATAATGACTGGTTGTTCTGGATTTTATTTCTTTCTTGGAATCTTCATGTTATTCCTCGTGTTTATCTCTTGGGTACATGGACTAGATTCCATTCCCTAAAGATTCCATTTCTTTCTTTCATCATAGGATCACGGTTGTGGATGGACAACCAAGGATACTTTAAGGCTTCTCTTCAAAGAATACTTCTTCTGAGGTTGAACTGGACACGTATTGTCTTTCATGGCTGCTACCATGGATATATACTTCATCATATTCAATGGATCATATGATTAGCTCCCTCCTAATCCTTGCTTCATGTATGAGTGCATATAATTGACTCCCTTTGTCTAACAAAGTCCATGCTTCTGTCTGCATCCTTATTGTCTTCTGCAATATATAATTGGCCCTCTCTCTGTAAAAGAGTCCATGCTTCCATCTTTTTGTCTTCTACAAAAACGTTATAAGTCTTTCTCTGACTTATTTATGTCTTTGCTTCTTCTGAGTCTCTTCATGATTGATTCAGTGTATTTCATCCTTTCATGTGTATTATCTAATGATATCAATCCTTATCTTGTTGTTCTTCCAAAGGAAGAGTTCTTCTTGGAATACATTATCTTTCAAGGGATAGATATACAAGATATGTACAGAGACGATACAAACGAGATATGTACAAGAAATAAGAAGAGTATTGTTACCTTGAGAAGAAGAAGTCTCTTTCATCCTTCTTAGTCTTCTTTGTAGGTTCCTTTTCCTTGGCAATTGATGCTTCATTTTTCTCCTTCCTTTTCTTTAGCTCGGGACAATGATTCTTGTAGTGACCATACTTTTGACAGTTGAAGCATTGTATTTATGAAATATCTTTCTCTTGATTTTTCTTCCTCTTTGAACCAAAATTCCTTTTGTTCATGAAATTCTTGAATCTTGTTGTGAAGGCTTGATCATTGTACTTCTTTTGGGGTTTCTCTTTTGCATTGATCCTGGATTCTTCTTGAGCACAACAAGTGCAAAGTTCTTCAAATGTAGGATACTCCTTCCTTGTGTTCATGCTTGTGGCAAATGCATCCCACGTCTTGGGAAGACCATTGAGTACTATGTTTACCAATTACTTCTCTAAAATGATTTCTTCAATAGCTTGTAGTTGATATCTTAACTAAGAGATTCTCACAAAGTATGATGTTATGCTATCATCATCATTCATCTTCATGTCATGGAGCTCATTCTTCAAACTCATTATTTGTCCAATGTTTCTGACTGAGAAGAGATTTGTTAGGGCATCGTACATATTATTTGATGAGTCAATATGGGAGATGTAGGGTATCAAGTGGACTTTTATATATTCCACTATGATACTCATATCATTGATGTCACCATCTTTGAACTTCTCCATAACTGCAACATTCTGCGGTTCCTTCTCTTTTCCTTCTTCAAACTCTGGTTTCACGATCTTTCCTTTCAAGATATCCAACACTTTATTCTTGGCAAGGTTGAGATCAATCCTTGTCTTCCATGCTATGAAGTTAGAAGCTCCATATAACTTGTTCTCTGACTTCATAGAGTAAGTCCTGGTTTCTTTGACTTGGTCAATCGTAGATTTGACCAAAATATCAAACTTCACGTCTTGGATTTCTAAGAGTACCAGGAGATGCGCTAGGCTAGGGCGCACTAATATATCCAGAGATTAGATCAATCCCTTCATTTAAGGTGCCTCAACAAGAGGATTAGGGTTTCTGCAACTACACCTACTAGTAACCCTAGCGACAGTGCTTTGGTGACTGCTCCTACTAGAAACCTTAGCAACAGTTCTTCAATGAGCTCAATATCCTTCTGGATATGTTTCCTTCCAGTGGTTAGACTAAATGAAGGAGGTGTGGGCCCATAACCTATTAGAATATAAGTGGATGTGCTCGTTTTACCATTGACAATACCCTTGTCACCCAACCATAGGCCAAAGCCACACTCCGAGCACATTAACATTGACAGAGAATCACTCTGGAAGCAAACCCTAGGCTAGATAGACAAACAAAGGGTAGTGCATATTTCCCCAAGGATAGCTTACCAGTAAGAGCTGATCAGATAGTCCAATCCCTAGCCAAGAGATAGTTCAAGCGTAACTTATAGCTATAGTAGTTGCAACGACAACTCTCCTCCAAACCTGTGCATAAACTGGGCAACTGCAGTGTGCACAAGTGTTGCTCTACAATTTTGAGACTGCCTACCAGAATGAGAACTGGCCTCTTGTATTTATACTAATTCTGGCTAACTGCCTGGGCTGACTTCTCATTCTGGGTATCTGTCTGTTCAGTATATATTATTATTTATGGCCGACTTCTTCTCTTTGAGGCTAATAACCTAATATAAATTATCTTCTTGATCCGACAAGTCTTCTAGGGTTATTAGCCAACTCATTAAGGTTTCTTCTTTCTTCCTGGAGTATTCTATCCTTGTTAGGTTTACACATGGAGGTAAATACCTCCTCCAACTACCATAATATCAACAGATTTGGCTTGGGTCTGGTGGTGAAAAATGTGTAATTTGGTTCCTTCCATCCCATGATGGCTATCAACATGAGTAGCCATGAATAATGAAATTCTTTTCCCAGATCTTGTGCATCCTTGTAGTCGTCTAGAAATAGATTCAAAAGATAATGGGCCCAACTAACTATGGTGCCCTTGGCACATTGTGTTGCAACTATGACGATCGCTGCTGGGAATTCCTCCTTACGACATTTTCTTAGCATCTTGTAGTCCATGATTTTTGCGGCCATTTGTGTCACGGAATCATTGATCCTTTTAATGATGATTCCTCACATCCCCCTGTCAGTGCCAAATTTCTTCTTCATCTCTTCCGTGAGTGCTTTCTCCTTTGTTTTGTCATCGAGAAATTGTGTGGGATCCATACCCCAAGATGGAAACCTTGTGTTTGCACCCAATTCGTCACTTGGTGAGAAAATAAAGGGTGCTTACATGCCCAGTTGGATCTTGCTGAGCATGACAGCTGTAGAGGAAAGGGTTAGAGAAACAAAAACAAAACTATAAGCAAGAATTAAATTAAAACAAACTAAAACTATGAGCATATGGATAAATAAATAGCAAGGACAATAAGACCAATATCACCAATGTTTTTAGGCTGATCAATTGATGAAATCAAAGCACAATGAAGGAAGGGGACTATGAGTCCCTTCTTTTTCCAATGGAAGGCTCTTGTGCCCTCACAAACTTGCTCTCCTTACAATAAGAAAATGAGAATGATGGTGAAAGAACTTCTAGCACATCCACTCAATGGAGAGGTGAATGGCTCAATGAAATGGTGCCAATGTGTTATTGCCAAGGAGTGAGTCCTTAAAACAATCTAGACAACATAACATTACATGAAATTCCTTGAGAAAATGAGGTTTCCTCATGGCTTTTTATAGCATTGCATTGGGTGATTATGTAACTCCTTTGAGGTGTGAAAAGGGGCTCTTTAGGGCTTAATTAGGTCTTTGACCAGCCTACC
>SNQJ01S0012798.1:94143-118308 GCA_010110895.2 Picea sitchensis
CGCACGATGAACGTCTGTGGGGTGGAATACCTGCGTGCCTGTGACAAACGATCGAGAGAGAAAATCCGGATGGATTTCTCTCAATTCTCCCTTGAATTGACTGGTTAGCAGGTCGGTAGAGGCCGGTTTGTGCACCTGCAAGTTAAACAAAGTAAAAGGAAAGCAAAATAAACCCAAATGAGGGAGGAATTGATACCCTCTCCCCAGTATGGTCGCCAATCTGTTTGCACCCAATTCGTCACTTGGTGAGCAAATAAAGGGTTCTTACATGCCCAGTTGGGTCTTGCTGAGCATGACAGCTATAGAGGAAAGGGTTAGAGAAACAAAAACAAAACTATAAGCAAGAATTAAATTAAAACAAACTAAAACTATGAGCATATGGATAAAGAAATAACAAAGACAACAAGACCAATATCACCAATGTTTTTAGGCTGATCAATTGATGAAATCAAAGCACAATGAAGGAAGGGGACTATGAGTCCCTTCTTTCTCCAATGGAAGGCTCTTGTGCCCTCACAAACTTGCTCTCCTTACAATAAGAAAATGAGAATGATGGTGAAAGAACTTCTAGCACATCCACTCAATGGAGAGGTGAATGGCTCAATGAAATGGTGCAAATGTGTTATTGCCAAGGAGTGAGTCCTTAAAACAATCTAGACAGCATAACATTACATGAAATTCCTTGAGAAAATGAGGTTTCCTCATGGATTTTTATAGCATTGCATTGGGTGATTATGTAACTCCTTTGAGGTGTGAAAAGGGGCTCTTTTGGGCTTAATTAGGTCTTTGACCAGCCTACCATGCGGATTCAGCTCAGATTTGAGAGTCAAATCGTCTTGAGAGCTGATCCATAAGTGGTTGGGAGGCTGACCAATTCCATAAATGCGCCGTTTAGCAGGTGCGCGGGTTTTTGCGCCAACAATCGTCCGTCGTGCGCGCATGCGCGCATTGTACGTTCCTATTTCGTGCATATGCGCGCACACCCAACTTCTGTAAAGCGCCCTTTGATTTTTGGTTACTTTGTATAGTTTTTGACCTTTTTGCAATGCTGTGAAATTAATTCAATGCCATGAATGACTTCATTCCTGTTTGACGATGCTGAGTTCTTGTCGCCATGTGCGGACGAAATTTCAGTGATAACACCTTGTAATGTGCGCAATGATATCTATGTCTATCGAGATGATCTTGTCCAACCATATATACATTCCAAGTGTGACTACCATCAATTGTTTGATGCAACTATTTGTGTATTGTCCTGTGCCAAAGTGTGTTAGCTCTATCAAACCTAAAATCCCCATTGTTTCCAATCCTGTTTCCCACTAGAGTGGTTGATTAATTGGTTCCCTAAATGGATCCAGACCCACAGTCTATAGGTATACTCTTTTTGTGAACTCTGGGAACTTTTCCATGTCCATTAGATCATGGTCCAAGTATTTTAGCTTCTCAACAAAAACTAGCAAGTCTTATTTCACCCATACCCCATCTAGTATACGCAAAAAAACAATGGCTGTGACAGGTTGTTTGCGTGGTGACCTAGGTACCTACTGCTTGTCCTTTTTCAGTAGTGGCTGGCTCGAGGTTCCAACCTCTGTCGGTTGTACTTCGGCATACCACTCTGGCTAGCCCATGACATCTTCCAATGCTCCTTCCCATGGGTGGTCTGACACGTTTGTTTAAGATTCGTCTGGATTGATTGCTACTACCTAATTTGTAGTCATGGCATTGAATCTCGGAGCTCCTTTAGGGTTCTTTGGTTGCTCCTCCTTCAAGGTTCCTGTGCCCTAGTTTTGTTTCTTTTGTTATTCTGCCAAAATATCCACATTCATGCTCTCTAGTGCTGGTTGTTGGGTTTCTTCTACCATGGGTGTGGGGTTCATCATTGTTTTATCTGGTGAGGGGATTTCGTCGACATTGACGATCTATGGTGGTTGTTGTTCTCTTTCATGCGATTGTACCTATGCCCTTGTTTTAAATATGGATTTTCTAGAAGTCTAGCTTGGTTCTACTTGCTTTGGTGGTGCCATGGTGGAAAATATAGTCGTTCGTCGAGCCCCATAGCTTCTACAACCTCTGTGAACTTTGCTCTATGCTTCATATTATCTCTCTCTCTCTGTCTTTTCCAGTCTTGCAATAAACTTGCTTGTTCCCACGTCCGTTCTTTTTATGGGCATCATATGAAACTTGTCGAAGACACTACCTTTATTATGGATTTAATGAACCTCTAGTTCCTTCATACTTTCCATTACGCTCCCTCATCGTCTCCAGTTGGTTTGATTAATGCGACGTCTCATTGGTTCTTTCCAACATTCATTTCATTTTGCTTTTGTCATCCTTACTTCTCCTGCTTATTTCCATTTTGACCTAGTCGTTGGCCTTGTCCTTTTCGAGTTTGTATTCCTAAGTGTGCATGTTTATTCTCCTTTCGACGCATTGTACCTCTGTTGGTACCATTTAATATCCTGTTTTTTTTTGTTTTTTTATTGCGTGGTGACTTTTCAAGTTGTGTATGGTCGACTGTCCTTGTACAACTTCATTCGGCTCCTGTTGATCATCCCTCTTAGTTTTGTGCTTATTAAGTCTTTCAACTATACAACTCCCCCATCTATGATAGTTTTTACTTCATACGGTCCTAACCAGTTCATTCTGAGTTTTCCTGGGTGTTGAATGGATTTGTTTTCATACATCAACACTAAATCTCCTTCCTTGAAAGTTTTCTTCTTGATGTGTCTGTCATGCGAAGCTTTGTCCCTTTCTTTCTGAACTTGTTGGTGGAACCTTTCTAGGATATGATCTTCCTCCATGGTCATCAACTGATTTGGCCTCTCCTGTACTACACCTTGTTTTTTCATGTGTGTAATTGTTGCTACATGAAAACTGGGTACTAGAAATTCTAATGGACCCATTGCTTCTTGGCCATATACCAGTTTAAATAGCATGTGCCCTGTCAATGTCTTGCACGTGGTCCTATAGCCCCACAATACTGTTGGTATTTTGAGGTTCCAATCATCCATTTTGACATTACAGATCTTAGTCAGTGCATTCTCGAGGATTTTGTTAAATGCTTCTACTATGCCATTTTTCTGTGGGTGATATTATGTGCTCTTCTGATGATGGACGTTAAACTTTTCAATCACAGCGTTGATAGTGTGGTTAATGAAGTGCATTCCTTGGTCTCTCATCAAAACTCTTGGGCACCCAAATCTAGTGATTACTTGTTCAAATAGAAAGTGTGATGTTGTTTATGCACTGCAATCCTTCACTGGTGTTGCTTCTACCCATCTTGTCAAGTATTCTATCGTGGTGATAATGTACCTGGATCTTGTTCTTTTTGCTGGTGGGTTGATTGGTCTAAAAAAGTCTATTTCCCATTTATCAAATGCCTGCAATGTTACCTATTGTCGTAATGGCATCTTGTCCCTTCTATTGGGTTTACCAACCCTTTGAAAGACATCGCATCTCTAGTAGTAGTCCTTCGATTCTCTGTGAATGGTCGACCACTATAGTCCTGCACACAATACCTTTTGCATGGTAGCTTTGCCTTCATAATGCCCTCCTACTATTCCCCTGTGGGATTCTGTTAAAACTATTGGTATTTCGTGTTCTAACACGTATCTTCGCAAGATGCTATTACACCCATTTTGTATAAGTGTCCTATGATCAGTTGATAGTCTGTAGCCAACACTACTAGGTTTTTCTTCTATGCGGTGTTATATTCTGGAATCACAGTACATGTGCTCAAGTATTGAATGATATTTGCAAAGTATTCATCAACAACCTGGACTGAAAATAAATGTGCGTCCAGGAAGTTGTCCTCTAAATGTGTAGGTTCTTCTCTATTTGTGACCCTTGATAGGTGGTCAGGTCCTGCATTCAATTTTCCTGGCTTGACTGTTACCTCAAAATCAAATTCTTGAAACAATAGTAACCATCAACAAATTCTCCACCCCAACATTGGCTTGTTGACTAGCTATTTAAGGGTTGAGTGGTCTGTGAACATATTAAAGTTTTTTCCCAATAGGTAATGTCTAAACTTCTGTAGTGCGTAGACCATAGCTAGGCCTTCCCTCTCTGTGGTGTTATACTTCTGTTCGGATTCTGATAACTTTCTTCTCGCAAATTCTATAGGGTGATCCAAATCTCCCACTCCTAGTTGTAGATAGATCCAAGTGCTATGGTTGATGCATCTACATGTACGTGGAATGTCTTTTCCTAGTATGGAAATACTAATATTGGCGCGGTGACCATTTTTTCTTCCAGCATATCCAGATCGTGTTGACAATTGTCATTCCAATGAAACTTTGTATCTTTTTTTAAAAGTTTCTCCATTGGTGTGGTAATCTGTGCGTACCCTTTGATAAACTTCCTATAGTATCCCGTGTGTCCTAGTGTCTCTCTTAGATGACAAACTATTTTTGGTGGTGGAAATTTAACGTTTACCACAATCTTTGTAGGATCTACTAGTAACCCTTGTTTGCATACTATATGGCCCAATAGTATCCCAAACGGTGTTCCAAATATACATTTTTTTATGCTTAATGATATATGGAACTGCCTACATCTTTCTAACATTAGTCGTAAGACCTCTACATGGTGTTTCAACAAACTATAGACTGTCTGATTGTCCAAGTATAGCTCTATAAGATGGTGGATGAATACCTTAACGCGACGATGAATACTCTGGAAAATATTGCTGGTGCATTCTTTAGTCCAAATGACATGACTGTGTACTGGTAGGATCCCCATTTTGTAGCAAACGTGGTCTTGTATCTGTCTTCCTGTGCTATCTTAAACTGGTGGTAGCCTGAGAATCCATCAGTGAATGAGTAAACTTTGTGTCCTCCTACGTTCTTCAACACTTCGTCCATGAAAGGTGTAGGGAACAGGTCATGTAGGCATGCATCATTCAACTTACTCAAGTCGACGCATATCCTTATCCGTCCTTGTTTTTTCTCCTGAACTACCATTGGGCTTATCCATTCTAATTCTTCTATTGGTTCTATGATTCTGGCTTCGAGCATCCTGTCGATCTCAACTTTGAATTTCCGCTTATATATCAGGTTCAATCTATATAGTCATTGTCTGATCGGTCTTGCTTCAGCTCTGAGTGGTATCTTGATTTATCCTAGCTCTCCTGCTACACCCTTCATATCTGTAAATGTTGTGGGAAATAGGTCCCTGTATTCACGCAATAACTCTCTTATGCTTTCTACTATTTTCTCATCCCAGTAATCTCCAATGCTGGCCATTTTGGGATTCTCAATTGTCCCAATATCTACTTTCTTCACCTTGATGGGTGCAATAATGAATTTTGATTCTATAGGTGGACCCTCCACTTCTCTCTCTCCTTCCGCTTCCTTGATCTGAATATCACGCGGATCATCTTCATCTGATGTTTCCTCTTGCACATGGTAACATGACAACAGTTCTTTAACTGTTTGTTTTTTCCATTGTTGTTCTTCTGTTATGATTTTGAATTTTGGTTCCTTGATGAAGATCACCCCTCTTTTCTGTTTAAGATATGCATCTATGTTGGGGTTCTCATGCTTGAATGAGAAAGTGGTTGTAAAATTATGTTGTAATATCATCCAGGTCACAGTTCCTTTGCGTAGTTCCTGGTCTGTATACTAGTTCAGTGGTATGCCCTCTAGAGTGTGTATGGAATGATGAGGCCATTCCTCTGGGGGTGTCATTTTCCACAATGTTTTTCACTTTTCCAAGTGTTCCACTGGTGCCCCCTATCCATCATACTTCTGTTGTTGGTTGTTTTTCTATTTTGCATCAAAACCTTATGCATCGTAACCGCTTACATTGTTACCAATTTGTGATTTCCTCTTTGTGTGCACCTCACCATATTACAAGTGTGGCCTTGAGTGATATATCAAGTGCTAAGAGTCTCTAATTCTCTAAAACTTCATCTTCGTATTGTACCAATAATACTTCTAGTTCATTTAACCCATGGAAACTGGGTGGTTCCCTTATCTTCATGCCTATCCATCTTACTGCGCAGTATATTCGTGCACATCTTCTCATGGAAGCTTCATGTAGCCTTTGTTTCCAATTCTTTAAAATGGTATATGAGTCTGTCGCACATGAAGTAATGCTCCACCAACTGAGTATCCCATCTGCAGTTGGGTTCATGTAATCCTCATCGCGCACAGTTTTTATGTACAACTCTATGATCTCCTTTAAGTCTAAGAAAGTGGGTTCTACAAATATTTCCCCTTCTGATGGGTCTAATGAGGCGATGACCTTGTATTCACCTGACTCAAATGCCATTTTTCATGTCTTCAAATTGATTATGGCCTGGTTGTCAAACGCCCAATACAAACCAAGAAACACTAGATATGGTGTTGTGTCGTCCACTATTTCGATCACTTCAAAGTCTTATTTAGTGCACACTCCATCCAGGTATACTGTCAATCCTTTCAGTCTACCAATTGGTAGGACTCTGTGTTGGATTTCTAGTTTTAGTTGAACATGTGAGTATCCTAATGTGGGCTCTCCCACACATTGCCATGTCTTCTTTGGTAATACATTAACTTCAGATTCGAGATCTAGTATGATATCTCCCATGTTTAAATCTTTGATGTTGGCATTCAGTCTAAAATCCGTACTTTTTCTTCTCCTTGTATGTAGATGATTGACTGTTTTTGGTTCTAGTTTTCTTTCCGTCTCTATACTACATCTTTCTAATATGTTTTTCAATATTTTGACAGATGATGGATCATTCAATACTTTTACACATGATTGGAAAAATCCTTTGATAGTACTTACTTCTCCCATGGGTTGCATTTCGTTGGTATGATCCAATAACAGAGGCATCTCATATTCTGGTGCTTCCTCTCTTTGTTGCACAATTGAACTCGATGAAATATCATCCTTATGGAATTCTTGTCTAGCTTGCTTAAATATCTCCTTCTCATTCTAGGCGTCGAACTGCTTCCTTGGTTTGGCAGTCTTCTTCACCCATTGGTTTTGTACTGGCTCTTGTCGGACTGTGTCATTTCCTATTTTATCTCCTCCACGAGTAACTATATTGATGTTCCATCCTTCGTCCCTCACTTCAGCTGAAATTCACTGAACATTCTGGTTTTTATGGTTCCTCTTTTCCTGGATATTCACTAATAGTGTCAAACATTCTTTTGTATCATGGTAAGATGTGTGAAAATACATACACGTTGTTGGTGGAAGTGGACATTACCTTGCATAATGTCCCAGTTGTTGGAAGTTTTCACATACCATTGATCCTCTACCTCTTCCAAAACATCCTCTCTCTCATCCTCCACCTCTGTATCCCTCTCGATCTCCTCTCGGAATGTTATAATAAGGTGCATGATTATACTACATGGTATTGTACTGAGGTTGTGTTGTGTTGTATTGTTGTTGCACAGTATTATATGCTTGTGGCATGGTAATATACTGTTGCTGCACAGTGTTGTATGGGGCTAGAACTTGGTTAAATTGTGGTGTGGCTTGCCCATTCATCATTTATTCTTGCACTATATATGCATCTGATGTCCTCTCTCACATCAAATCCATAGTTATATAATCTTTGTCATCATGGCCCACTGACTTGCAAAAGTTGCAATATGAACTGTTTGGTACTGTCTGGTATTTCTGCATCATTGGGCAGTGATATGGATCATGGCCCAATTTCTTATAGATTTCGCACCATAGTCCTCCTATTGGTAATGGATTTGGCATTCTTGCTACCATATATTATGTGAATGTTGGACATTCGTTCTTGTGGTGTCCTTTCATCCTACATGTAGTACACCAAAAGACTTCTCATTTTTCCTTACTTTTTTTTCTTCGTTTAGCTGGAATGTTAAGTTCTTCAAATCCTCCTTTAGTTCTTTGATGGCTATATCTGTTTGTTGATACTGGGTTTCTTCCAGTTGCGGGGCTGCTTGCAGATCCTCTTCCTACGTCTAAAACTTATGTTGTCACAATGGGTATTTTAAGTGTGGTAGCAGTGAATTGACGAACATTTTCCTATGTTGCATATAGGTCATGAGATATTTCAAATTTCCCTTCAATCGCTTGAATCTCTGGTCAATATCCCATATGAATTCTCCTAGTTTCTATCTAATTTCAATCATCTCGTTCATGTACTGATCTATTGAACTTGGCTTATGGAACTCATTTATCAATAATTTCTTGATGTCGGCAATCGTTTTGGTTGTCCCTGGTGGGTTGTTTGTAGGTAAATCCAGTGCACGATCTCTTAATGTAATCACTAGTTGTTCCAATTTAATATCTTCGTCTATGATCTATTTTTCTTCCCAAATGTTCTCACCGATGAACAAATGTTTTTTCGGGTCCTCCGACGCTTCTCCTTTAAATTCTGGTAACTTGATGGTGGGATCGTGTCCTGCCATTCTGAATGCTGAACTATTACCTCTGCGCGGTGTAGATACTTGACTAGTGATGCCTGAAATGGATCCTCCAGTTGTTTTTCCTTGTGTATATGTACTTCCTGGTGTCTTTCTTCTCCCAAAATCCAGTTATCTAAACGGTGGTGTTCTCTTTGGTATATTAGTCGCACATGGGTTTATGGGTTCCACATTGAAATTAATATGGATAGGATTGCTTCCTTCTCTTCCCATTCTTGGACCTCTCTTTTTCCTCTCATATGTTGCACATAGGATTTCCTCAAACTTCTCCACAGACCGGAGATCCTCTACCTCTTCCTCGTCACTTGCCAAGCCTTCCCTTGCGGCTATGACTCTCTTCTTGGTATTCACCTTGTATTGGTAGGGTACTCTGCTATGCGTCTTTCCATATGTCGCCATGATCTGCTTGATCTAGTCTTCATCCATCATGATTCGGTCCAAGGGTTCCTCCTTATTTCCCTTATCCTTTCCTCCTTACATTTCTCCTTTTTCTGTCAGTGCTTCCCCCCTACCCCCATGCACGTAGGGAAGTTTAGCCATCAGACTCCATTGTCATTATGCCTTTGTTGTATAGAAGTATCTTAATAGAAGGATGCAACGATATAATATACCTTCCTTGAGGTCCATGTAAAAACTCTTGATATTCTATGTTGTACGACTTCGTTGTATCTACTGCAAACTCTGCTATAAATCCTGCCACAATACTGTTGAGCCAAAAATCTACTATGCGGGTGAATTTTTGGTTCACCTGCTATAACTGCTCAATTTGTACTAGGGTCCACTCTAACTATCAGATCCAATTCATTGCATGGTTATCCTTCAACCTTAGTATCCACTCCTGCAATAACTTTGGAAAATCACAGAAAAATACTTCATGCAAATCAGTAAACACATATTTCTCAAGATATTTGCGGGGTGTTACTCTAGGGTTTATGTTATCTTTCTGTGCAAAATCCAGCTCTTTTATCCTTAGCCAGCTTTCAATCTCTACTTTTGTGGGATTCCATGGTCTCAACATCCCCTTCTAGTGGCTCATTGCTTTCTTCTCTGTTAAATATTCTCTTGATCTTCCTCCCACATATCTTTCTTCTCTGCTTTAATATTTTTCAACATATCTCTTCGGATCAATCCTCTATTGTTCCTACCAATGAAAACATAACCATTTGTTGGCTTAGTTATATATCCTGTCTGAGGTTGTATTGAGTGACCCAGGGTTCATGTATGTTCGGGGTTCCAACAAAGCCTCTAAAACTATCGGCCCTCCTGGTAAACTAGAAGGCAACGTAGTGCACGGGGTTCAATGCATTGTCTCACCTGAGATATTATTAATGGTTGGATGCAATACTCACGTGTTTGCAGCCTAGGATTGAGTGGAGGATATGAGAACTATACACTGAGAGATCTATTGTAACTTATTAACGTAATACACCATCAGTCACGATTATGCAAGAAATATAACTACTCATTCATTTATCATAACAATATCTATTGAATAAAATAAAGAAACACATGCATTCAATTACATAACACAGGTGTCACCATGGTTAACCCCCCTGGTCTATGTCCACAAGGATCTGGCATTTTAGCTCTTTTATTATAGTCGTTCTGAAACTACAACGACGCACGCTTTACAACTCTTCTCAGTTGGGTTAAGATCTATTATGAGGTAGACTAGATCGCACCAGGTGCCTCAGCCTGTGATCTAACCCTCAAGATCTACCCCCCTTGGTCCTCTCTAGCTTAACAACTTACAAAACTAGGTCATACAACAAAATATTACATCTTTATATCTGCATCTCTCTCGCTAGACTCCTCTATGGGACCTAGGTATCTATATTTATACATTTTTGGCTTTTCAACCATTACAATACATTACACAAACCCTAACCCTAGTGTCATTAGGTCTTCCATGTATGTGTGTGTTCTTCTCTTCCTTCCAACTGTCGCTTTCCTCATGCATGCATTCTTTCCCAAAATCACATTTCTTTCCTCTTTGGCCTGCTTCAAACAACCATGATATATTGTAATGATCAGAGCTATGTGAAGCTTTCAGAGAAACTGGTATTCCATGAAAGGCCAAAGTACATTGAGATGAAGCATTATATTCTCCGTAATAAATTCCAAAACAGAGAAGTGGTTCTTCAATATATCTCCATATTTATCGGATATTTTGGTAAATCCTCTATCCAAGATGAAAAGTTTGTATACTTAAGAGATAAACCGGTGCTCGTGGAGATGATTTCCTTATTGGAAAAAGGAAGTGATTAATCCCAGGTTGGGAGAGAGCACTGATATGTTATTTGTTTATGGAAAATCATTTTCCAGTTCCAAAAATGGTCCATAATGGGAAGTTCCTTTTCAATTCAGAAAGTGGTTCGAGATTTCTGACGGATATGAATTTTCTAGTTCGGAAAATGGTCCAAATCATACATTCATTTTTGTAATGAAAATGGTCCAATAGATTTTTGACACACCATAGAATGTGAATCTGCTTTTGGTTACTATGGGGGAATGTTCTAGGACAAGCATTCTTCTTGGCGGTCACTCTGAGTAGTGGGCAAGTAGAATTGTCTTCGTTTCCAAGCACTCATTCTTTCGAGGTTCACAGTTGTGAGAATTTTAGAAAAATGGTTTGTTTTGGAGGTTGGTGCAGGACAATCATCTACATAGAAAGTGGTCCAGATAGTTATTCCCTAGGGAAAATGCATTCTCTCCAGGTTGCACTGTGATTAGTGTCGAAGGAATGGTCCAGTTAGGAGAATGATCCAGGTTCAACAATCAAGGATAGGAATTCCCTATGGCACCCTCATTCTCTTCAGGTTGGACTATGATTAGTGCGAGAGGAATGACCCAATTAGGTGAATTATTGAGGATCTGAAATTAGGGACAATTATTCTTCTATGCTTGAGAATAATAGTCCATATAGACCATGGTTAATGTTTTACTTTTTGAGGGAAGATGCTCTTTTAGATCTCATATATGTGAGTGGAATAATGGCCTATATGACACAATTTATATCATGATAATTTTTTATGCAGATTGATATCAGATGATATGATTTTTTTGGAAACTGTATATCTTTGGACAATAGTTGTATGCTATTGTGGTGGATGTGATCCACTGGTAGTGATTGCCTGTCACTGGTTAGTAGTTGTTTTCTACTATGAATGGTTGTGTACCATTGGGTAGTATTTGTGTAATACTATGGATAGACACAGTTGTGTTCTATTGGATGACATTGTTATGATTTCCATGGAGACTATCACTAGTGTTGGAGATGATTTTCCAGCTAGATGGATAGTTAGTATGTTGATGGACAAACATTATCCATGTGGAAAATGGTCTAGGACAATCATTCTTCTAGGACGTATGTCCAGATTAGAAGAATGATTCATGTATCACTTTATGGAGTGAGTGAATTATTCAACATCATTCCCAATTACTCATATGGAGTATGTCTTCGAGAGATTATGTAGTTGATGTTATCAGATGGTACTGATAATGATGATGGTGCTCATGATTTGACCATGAGATATCTTGTGTGGCTATGATGATGCTACTAGTTGAATGGTATGTTTGTGCTCAAGGCCATTTCCTTTAATAAATCCCTAAATAGGAGGGAGTGTTGATATTATGGTATCTTTGGGAGGTATTAGCCTCTACATGTAACCCTGACAAGACTAGAATATTCTAGAAAGCAAGAGAAGTCCTAAAACATTAGATAATAACCCTAGGAGACAAGTCGACTCAAGAGAATATTTATTATTGATTTATTATCCTCCGAAAGTAGAAGTCGTCCCAGTTAGTTCACTTGGAGGACTATAAATAAGAGGGCACATTTAGTTCATTTGCCACACTCTCTCTCACAACTACATAATACTAGTAGCGTGCAAGTCTGGACATGAGCTACAACTTTAGATGGCGCAATTGGAATTTTAGTTTTGGCTTGTAATTTCTCTTTGGTTATGGTTTGGAATTTTTTCCTGTTATGTTAGCTCTAGAGAGAGGTATGATACCTTGGTTGGCTATCGATTATAGGGTTTTCTTCTAGAATTATTCTCTCTTTAAATGTTAAGGTGCTAGGGGGTGGCCTTTGTGCCTATGGTTGGGTGACAATATTGCTATATTATCTATGGTGAAACAAGAACACCTATTATTCTAACATACTAGAGGGTGGATTTATTGTTGTCACCTCTACAAGTGATGAAACTATCATTATTCCCCCTACCATCGATGCTATCCTTCAATCTATTATTAAGGATTTGAATCATGATTATCAACCAATGGATCTACCTCCTAGATAAGAAGGACAATATCCTATATTGCACCTAGTTTTCTTCATCAAATCAATAGTTGATGAAATTGTTATTAAGGAAACATGGAATTAATTATTAGTTTTTAAAGCTCATCATTAAATAATTGTTTGAGAATTTTTCAATTTATCATCATGAAGATGATTTATACAAGGAGGACATAGTAGGAAAGATCACCCTACTTCTCCGTAGCGAGTTTTTGTTCTATTGAATTGTTATGTTTATTTTGTAGTTTTACTAATTTGTAACAACTTATAAATGGAATTTAATTTCTAGTGTTTATAAATGAAGACCAATTATCCATGTCATAATCCTTGATATTCCTTAGGAAAAATGAAAAGGAAGATCAATTTTTCATATTACTTTGACAGTGGTGGTGGTTAGTGATTTCCTTTGCTTGACATTTTTTACATGTGGTGGCTTTTGAAATTTGAGAATGATACACCATTTAACGCTTTCAATATGACATGTCATTTTGTTCTTTCTGCATGATTAGGTTATTTTGTAATACATATTTACTTTCAGGAACAACATATGTACTTTGTGTATAATGTGCATGCCATTTTGTAATATACATGTTTTTTTGAGCCATTTTGGAATATATACATAGTCTGGACATTTTATGATTTTGATGACATTATTTGATGATTTTTTTATAAACATTTATGAATTTTGAATTTCTATTAGCATTAGTGTTAAATAATTATCCGACCATATTATAGTGTGCTAAATGGTGTTTAATTTGAAAAAGTGAAGTGTTAGTTATCTAATTTATTCTTAGCGGTGACAATTTGAATAAATCTCCTTTATTATTACAAAAGTATCTATAAAATTTCACATCAAAGACAAACAATATCTTTCAAATCATTGGTATGACTTATAAAAAAAAAATGTAAAAATAAATATTATAACAACTTTGAATGAGTTTAATAGATACAATACAAATAAATATTGTAATCCGAGGCAAAGTCAAGATTTAACCAAAAATAAATAAAGGCTTTTAATATTATGCAAAACAAAACCTAAATCGTTTTCAATTAACATCATCCATAGAAAACCAAAGGGATCATGTAATATTAATGTAATGACAAGATATCCTATCCTAACTAAATCCATGTCTCCTTTGAAGTTTCTAGATACATATGATACATATAAACCATTCATCTTTACATTAATGTTTTCTTATCCAAGGATATAAACTATAACATTAATCATCTCACAAATAGGAAATACAAAGACATGAAAGTTATCAAGCTGCAATCTTAAAAATTAGGGGCATGTTTCTTGTGTCTATATGAAACATATTTTCCATTAAGTTGTCAAGCAATTTAAAAAAAAAAAAATCATTTCAAGTTTTATTGTCCCTATTTTCAAGTATGAAAAAAAAATGACTCAACCAATTATTGGAAAATTATGATTAGT
Organism: Picea sitchensis; assembly: GCA_010110895.2. Classification (NCBI taxonomy): domain Eukaryota; kingdom Viridiplantae; phylum Streptophyta; class Pinopsida; order Pinales; family Pinaceae; genus Picea; species Picea sitchensis. The sequence goes on from SNQJ01S0012798.1 coordinate 108,275, forward strand.
ACCTTTAAACAAAGTTATTTAGTTTTACTCTTGAATTGAAAATTAATTAATGGGTTGATGAAAATAATAGAAGGGTCTAAGTACAAGATGGTTTAAAAAATCAACATGATGAGAATAGTTACCTATTGACCCTTAGATTTATTGTCAAGCATTGTAGAGACAAAAATCTCATATTTGTTGTTTCATTGACTTTAAAAAATCTTTCAACATTGTGTCTAGATCCATGTTATGGAAAATACTAGAAGAGATATGTATGCCTCTTGAGTTTTGTGATGATATGATTAAGGACTACGAAAAGGATATTACTAATATCAAATGTAATACTAAATGACCAATTGATATTAATTGTAATATTGGTGTTAAGCAAGGGTTTCCCCTTTATCTTACCCTTTTGGCACCTATATCAATATGATTGAGCAATGTTTAGAAGAGAAGGGATGCATTTGTATGAATGTGCTTGAAATTAGTGTGGTTCTTCTGTCATATGTTTACGATATTGTTCTTATTGCTAAAATTACCAACTATCTTTATAAAACACTAGAAATCAATTCTGCAAAAATTATGAAGTTGCTATTAATATTGATTAAACAAAGATTATGATAGTAAAATTTAAGATAGGAATTTGTGCTATAGTTTTGTATACAGATAACACCCTTGAAGAGGTATAATATTATAATATTGAGGCCTTGATTCGAATTGTGATTCAAACTAGAATTATCATGTTGAAAGAAAATCTCATTATGGTCTTGAAAATAGATGTAGGAATTTTAGAATTTGAGACTAGATTAAGAGAAAAATCATTTTAAAGAAATTAAATATTACAATTATTCTATAGTACTATGAATTTTGGGCACACAACATCTCTCATGAGATTTAGAATACAATTGAGAATATATATATATATATATATATATTATAACATATTGTTTCAAATTTAATGCAACGGTTCTTACCTCATTCTTTCCTCATTCTGTGATAAAATCTAAATGTACTTTTATGAAGTACATAACCAAGATATGATAATCTATGATTGGATCGGGGCCCATGTCTAGGTGTTAGAAGTTGGTTGGACCATATGGGCGTCCAACTGGCGGGGCCACCTTTCTCGCTCCCTATCTCGAGTATTCCTTATTTTCCATGTCAACACTCCTCATGTACCATTTTATTTCCATGCATGCAGGATGCTCGGGTGTGGAATGGTATTTTTGTCTAATACCACAAATGCTATCGTTTGCCATGATAGGACATTTTCTAGACCCTTTTCGCGATGTGAATCTAATGTTAAATCACAGCGTGGAAAAGGAAAAACCACCTATTGCATCGCCAAGAATAATTAACGAGTGTGCATGTCCATGATGTGAAATGCATCGTGGACCATTGATCTATGCAGTCATGATGTGCAATGACATGGAATGTTGATCTCCATATGAATGCTGTGCAACCTTTGTTTGAGTGCTTTATCTCGTAGTCTCAGCCCTTGGTGTCACATGTAAGGCCCTTGCCTATGATTTAACCAAATTTTTGTGGTTGCGATAGGCCAATTATCCTTCTTGATGGGTGTTTAAACTCATTTTAGGTGCCCATGGTCCCCCTTTTTTCTATTTTCTTCATAATTCAAGCCCCCTAAGCTTATTTATCTCTCTGCAAACCCAACATTTATCATTGTTTGTCTTAGAAATCTCCAAATTAGGTTCCCTAGCATTAAAATTTACCCCATACTTGGAAAAATTTGGATCTTATAATAACACTAGCCACATGGAGATGAAGTAAATGACTGATTTGATACCTAAAGGGATGGGAAGGATATGGTGAGTAGTTGGCATCCTATAATTTTTCTGAATGTGTGTTATAATGTCCTAACTAACACTTGTTTTACTCAATATCATTTCCCAAATCGTTCAACCTTGGAAAAAAGGTTATTAAATGTTTTTCATGCTACATATTGTTATGACAACCTAGGGATGTCTTTAATAGGAAAGGGAGACTATCCACAATGTTCATTTTTTGAAGGTGTACATCAAGTTCAAGGCATATGATAGAACTAATATGGATTCCATTCTCAATATGTTCTCTTAATTCCAGGATTTGGAAGTTCTCCACTAGAGTAGTCAAAATTTTCTTTTGAAACAACTTTACTAAAGTTAATGAACAATTATGAAATCAAATTAATCCTTACCAATTTATTAGCCACGGTTGTCATTTGGCCCCTTCATTTGTTATTACAGTTAATGAGATAAGGTATCTTCTTAAAATTATTGGATTCCAATGCCAAATTTGATTAAATATCCCTACATAATGGCCTACAATGATTAAATGTTCATGTTGTTGATGACTCTATTGAAAGTATAATGCATAATATTTATTTAGTGTGAGTTATCTAGTGACTTTGAGGTATAATGTATATCCTTGACAAGTTTACTAACATTGTTGGGATCATAATGGGTCAAGAAAAGACAAAGGCTCTCACATTACAATAAGAAGTTTTCCTTTCTTAACTTAAGATCAAATGGAAGCCCATCGAACCAAGGCATATCAACCAATGTTTAAGAATCTCATTTAAATTCAATGTGACTGTAAAGGTTCTCTAAGTTTGGATCTTGCACAAAATCAATAACATGATTTAATGTTGGGAAACTCGATATATTCCTCTTGCAAGTTGAGTCACTAACATAGATGAATTCATGGGGATAGAAACATCAACGACAAAGAAATGATAGTTGTGAAGAAGAATTGAACAAAGGTGACAATTATAGACGCAACACTAATTTTCAATGTATCTAGAATATGATGAAGGGATTCATGGAGGGTGGTGAATCCAACAAATAGTAACAAATAATAGCTCTCATTTTGAAAGTGCTCACATATCCACAAGTTCATTGGGTGTTCTCATTCACACTCACATAATATTAGGCTGAAATAGAATTTCATATCCATGTTTTTATTATGCTCACATATCCACAAGTTCATTGGGTGTTCTCATTCACACTCACATAATATTAGGCTGAAATAAAATTTCATATCCTTGTTTTTATTATATTAGAGAATAATAGGTGATGGTAAGCTCAAGAAGGAAGAAATTGTAGGTAAGGATTTTAATCTTAATTTTTTTCCAAATCTAATCAATTTATTTTTTTAATCTTAATTTTTTAAATTAATTTTTATTATTGTAGAGAATAATAGGTGATGGTAAGTTCAAGAGGGAAGAAATTGTAGGTAAAAATTTTCATCTTAATTTTTTTCCAAATCTAATCAATTTATTTTTTTAATCCTAATTTTTTTAGTTAATAATTACAATTAATAAAAATTACCCTCTTTCGAGTTATATGAAGCTCTATCTACATCCTTTTGAGTTTCAATATAGGACAAATGAACAGTTCTATACGTGGAAGCAACTTCATCACATTGCAGTTTTGGGGATGCACGGGCGTTACTTTGAATAGGTTCTGCATCTTCCAGCACCACATCTACTAGTAAAAGGAACGCACACCAATCAATATTGCATGCACATTCTCTGTTTCTTAAAGAAATAAAAACTGGTCCAATCCCTGTTTTTTCTCAACTTTCACTCTCTGTTAACCCGCGAGCGCGGTTTCAACCCCACTATACATGTTTTCGACCCCGGATCTAACGATCACAAGGACTTTGGCATCACTGCCTACTAGCTATAGTTAGCAGTTTTAGTAGCATTTTTTCTCATAAGTTATTTTATTTTTATTTTGTAGATATTGGACAAATTGTAGACATTCTCTTTTGCATGATGGCTCTGCCGTGAGTGTCCAAGTATTCCGAATATACGATTTGGTTGAGTTCGCAATATAAATTAGAAGCAAAGAAGAAGAGCTGCGAAGCAAAGATACGTCGAGGTCGAACCAACATTGGAATTTCTTAACCAGATTGCTCTCGCCCAGGGACTTTGAAAATATGAATAATCTTATACCTTTCTGGATAAAGGAAAAGAAAAGTTTACTGACCGCCATGGTGGTCTGTGGAGGTGTCCTTTCCCTGACGTTGGCCGGTACCGATTTACAATTGCTCTTCCACAAAATCTCTTGCAAAACATGGCGAAAAAAGGAGGAGGATACCTGTCGTTCCTGTCTTTGCTCTTCAGGTATATATATGTATACTTCCTTTCCTTGTCTTTTCCTCTAAATGTGAATATGAATGTGTGTGCAGTGAAACTAATGGCAGAGAATGTGTGTGCAGTGAAACTAATGGCAGAATCTTTCGCAGGCAAAAAATCAAAGCTGAAGAAGAAAGTCCGTTTCGCCCCAGATGTGGTGGAGCCTCGATGCAACAACGAAGAATACAGGCGGAAGGGAAAGAAGGTAGTTGCTAAGACGATCACGTAAGTACATGATCGCATCCGGTACAAAGCCTGTGAAATTCCTGACATTGGTTACGCCGGCAAACCTTCCAGCTTCAGTACCCCAACCAGATCAGAGATAGGGGCAAAAATTGTTAGCCATATATTTTAGGGTTTCCTGTATCTTTTCCCGGAGTCTCTATATATTTTGAAAATTCAAGAATCACATATATTGTTTACAGTTGTAGTAGTCATAGTAAGGTCGAACGAAATCTCTCTCAACGGATATACCATTGCATTTTGACAGAGTTAAATCGGATCTTGTTTCGAATAATCGTGAGATCCGTGGCCTAGTTCCAATTGTTAATTGTAACTAAAGGGGGGAATTCTTTTGTAGAAAAAGGCTTTCTGTAGCTAGAGCCGAGGGTAACATTATGCTGCCCATTTGCATGTCAGTGTGAATGCCACGCTGTGTGGCGATATTTGCCGAGAGCCAAAGGAATAATAATTGCAGTTATGTTATTAGAAAATATTTGTGTCGATTGCCTTGTTTTCCTATTGTTTTTTTTCCTGAAAGACTACAGATAAATTCTGGTGTATTCCAAAGTGCGGATACATGCTGTCCGCGATCTCAATAGTTTGTTGTGTTCGTTTAGAAAACTTACCTTGCAGTTCATTGTGATTACTAGTAAAGATTGGAGCTCTTTGCGTTGTGTTCCTTTAGAAAACATACATTGCAGTTAATTGTGATTACTAGTAAAGATTGGAGCTCTATGCCTAGCAGACTCTGTTGGTGCATGAAGCCTTTAACTAAAATGAGGTTTGGCAACCAGTTTTGTCGAATTCTCGCCAGGTGTTTGGGACAATATTTATCTGTACGAAAGGCTAAAACACTTTAACCACGTATGAAGCTATATTGAAATTATGTGACACAAAACTCAAAGATCTTACCAGAGATATTGATAGGTTTCTTGAGAATTCATGAGGCTTGGGAACTTGAAGAGAACTCTCTATCTCTGTAATAAATCGGTTACACATAAAACGGGTGCGAAATTAGTTCAAGAGCTGGCATTTACATGGCAGAATTTGGCTTCCCCAAGTTATATACATGGGGCAACTGTAATCTCGACCTCAAATTTAATATGAAAATAGTATTATATCATTGGCAGAGAAATTGACTCACAACTGCTCATAGAGTTTATGACGGGAGAGAGGATCTGAATCGAGAAGACAACCTCTGTCATGCACAGACAAAACCCACCCAAATAAAACTTTTCCCAGGTTGAATTCAAAGAAGGTGCAATGTTTGTCTTTGAATTCAAAGGTGTAATGCTTTGTGTTTAATGCAAATTTAGTATAAGTTGGTTCAATTTCAGGTAACATGCTAGTTGGTCCATGTGAGATTTAGTTTTAGTTTAGTCACTGCTTATTTTGTGGAACCTGGTACCTCAGCCGTCCAAATTCATATATCATAATGGCTTGTATAATGGTGACTTTTATCCTTTATCCCCAGTTATATTGACAAAGTTTATATTGACAAAGTTTATGGAGGTATATATACCTTCTCTGGATTTGAATATGTGATCTTTTAAGGAACTTCTAGATTTGAATGTGTGATTTTTTAAGGAAACACATGTTATTAACCATTAGGTTGACCATTAAACCCGCTCATCATTAGACTCAGACTGTATATCTCTCAGTAAAGATTCCTACTTCTCTGTGCAGACTTGCCCAACAATATCTTTCCTCCAACAATTTTCTTGTAAAAAAAAATACCTTTTCTCCAACAAGCAGGTAGTTTTATCACATACATTACAGTTTTGAGGTGCTCACATGAAGCTGACAGTTTTGAGGTGCTCACATGAAGTTGACAGCCTCAAAACCGACCACGCGCATTTTCAAGAACGCGCTCAAATTGCAGTTTTGGGATGCATGGGCGTTACTTTTTAATAGGTTCTGCATCTCCCAAACCACCATGCAGGCACCACATCTACCAGTAAAAGGAACGCACAGCACAGCAATCAATATTGCATGCACATTCCTCGGTTTCTTAAAGAAATAAAAACTGGTCGAATCTTTTGTTTTTCTCAACTTTCACCCTCTGTTGGCCCGCGAGCACGGTTTCAACCCAACTATAGCATGTTTTCGATCCCGGATCTAACGATCAGAAGGACTTTCGCATCACTGCCTATTGGCTCTATTTAGCAGTTTTAGTGGGATTTTCTCGCTTTCTTCCTGTCGAATTTAAGGTTTGTTTTTTTGCCACCCATGCTATTTATATCCAGTAAACTATATGATCTTAAATAGTAACTAAAAATATAGATTTGTTTTTTTTTTGCCACCCATGCTATTTATATCCAGTAAACTATATGATCTTAAATAGTAACTAAAAATATCCAGTAAACTATATGATATTAAATAGTAACTAAAATTGTTTTATAAATATTGAAATGCACCATTCAAACTTTATTGAGATGGACTTAATATCACAATCACTGGTTGTACAAATTCCTAACCGTACTTGACATGCAAACAATAAGACTGATAATGGTACGGATGCCCTTAGAATTTTAAGGGGACCATTGAGTGGGCACATCTTTTCATGGTTATATCCCTGGAGACATCGTTTCCATCTTTTCATGGCTAGATCCTTTGAGGCATTGTTTCCACCACAAAATGATATTATTGAATATAGGGTTAAATCATATTAAATTGAATATAGGGTTTGTTTGAAAAATATTGCATTGTTAATAGTTACTGAATATAATGAGAATGGATATTAAATTAAATATAGGGTTTGTATGAATAATATTGCATTGGTATTAACAAGAAGAATGTAAGAAATTTACTTGTTAAAAAACAAATTTGATCTTGAAAGTTTTTATTGATCTTAGTGGACAACATCTTCCTGAAATTAAGAAATTTGCTTACATGGATTGGTGTATTTTTAATCAATTGGATGGACAAATAGTTTATAATGTTTGAAAAAACTTATTGGAATAGGTAGCATTATATTTTTTTACAGAAATTATGGGAATTCTCATGACATGGAGAATTAATTTAATAATAGTGAACTCCAAGGGTTGGTAGTTGGTCTAAACGAGATTTACATAATGTCCAATGTGACCCAAAGATCACATCATGTTATCCACACCCTCGTTTCCTCTTGCTCAAAATCCTATGGTAATTATATTTATGAGATCGAAATTGTCATTCCACCCTTACACATAGAGTACTCCATCATTGATCCAGATTTATGAGCGGAACAGAATGAAACAAAGATCTATAACATTAAAACAAAGATACAATGAAGAATAACAAAGATACAACGAAACTTAACTTCTAGTCAATAAAGAAATCTGATGAAACTGTAAAATGCATAATGAAATAATATTGCTCGAATGGTGGTAGCTAATATCTGAGAAGAGATGTGCCGGCTACACGCATTCGCCTGCACACATTATAATGAGGTTTCCATACCCTTTTAGCATCAAGAAGTAATAAAAAAACCATAGACATTCAAAAACCTAACACTAGGAGATGAAGTGCCAAAAGTCATGTGGGCCCCAATGTGGTTACATAAACTTCCCGGGGTCGTAACTTTTCCATACAATCTTCATTTTAGGCACACGATAACCTGTTGGAAAGGTCTATCCAAGGAATACACATGTTTCCATCACACTCTGACGTCGTCTACAATGTGATTGATGGAAAGCCCCAAAAAAGTTGTTTAGGGCCTCAAAACAACCCCATAAGTTTAGGACCTGAAAAGCTAGAAACAAATGCTAAGGTGAAAATTTATGTGAGCCAATTGGAAGAGGTGGGTGGCCACTGATATCCACTTGGATCAATCCTCCCCCCTTAGGAAGCAATGGTCTCCATGTCATTGAGGTCCCCCATCAGATGAGGAAATTTCTGCTAAATTTGGTCTTGGGTGAGCCGCCTGCCTTGGTGCAGGAGCTGCCTCGCTTTGACAACACAATAAAGTTGGAACTTCTATTGGTGAGTTCCCCTGACCTGTGTGTCCATGATCTAATCAGTGGATTCATGTTCCATGTTGTCATGGTTGAGATTTGTTGGTGCCAATTTTTTTTCTATCTCCGAGGTCTCAAATAATGGTGGAAATTATGGCCGAAGGAGGTCCACATTAAACATTGGGTGAAATCCAAGGAAGGGGGGAATGTTGAGATCAAAAGCATTGTCACCCATAGCCTTGGTGATGGTGTAAGTTCCATAGCGGAGTGGATGAAGCTTCTAATGGGGTCTTGTAAGATGTTCTTTCTGCAAGTGCAACCAAACTTTATCTCCCACTTGAAACTTGTGTGGCACTCGATGTTGATCATGGCGATGCTTGTACTTGGCAATGGACTTCTGAAAAAATATCATGAACCTATTGGTGGATGTGTTGGATTCATTTAATGAACCAGGTGGCTTTTTCGGCCTCGGTTTGAGGATGGGACGATTCAACATGTGTGGATGGAAGGGGTAGTGAAACATCCATGGGACTGAATGGTTGAAATATCAATCCCACCTGAAAGGGGCTATGGTCAGTTGCGATATGTATGGATCTGTTGTAATTGTTCTAAACATAGGGATGATTATCATCCCATGTGTGTGGATGCTTATAATTATACATGCACAATATATGCACGATCATGTTTTTGATGATCTCAGTTTGGAATTTCATTTGGGGGTAGATGGCAGTGGATTTGGTGAGCTTGATTTCCATTCATGACTAGAGGCTCGACCATAATGTGTTGAGGAACTGGTTGTCCCGATATGAAACAATGGTTTGTGGTATTCAAAAATGTACCCACACTCATTCAAAGAAGATCTTGGAAGTGGCCTATAATGTGATTCTCTTCTTATAGGTGGCTAGAATCACCATCTTGGAAAATCAATCAACAACCACAAAAACACAATGATTTCCCTGCTTGGTTGAAGGAAGGCTCGACATGTAGTCCATCAAGATGGATTCCCAGGGCCTGTTGGGAATAGGAAGAGCGGTATACATGCCTTATTTCTTAATGGTCGGTTTGGAAATGGTGTAGGCCATGAAAGACCTGATATACTTGCTGACATCCTGTCAAAGTTTCATCCAATAGAAATGTTGTTGCAACATTGCCATTGTCTTTTCTATGTCGAAGTGTCCTCCGATCTTACTGTAGTTTTCTTCCCAAATCAGCTTCACTCGCTCGCTTGATGGGATGCAGATATGGCCTAAATGGAACAATATCACTGTAGATGGAAATCAATGACAATTGAGTTTGTACCCAACATATTGTAGGTAATGGTGAAGTCATGATCTCTCTCGTAGATTTGGGACCATCCAAAAGGTCTCATGTCCGTAGGAGTGCAACACCATGGTGAGTGCTACGACTAGAGGTCGACTGAGGAATTAATTCTACAAATTTTCTTGTCTCTGCATCAACTGTAGAGGCTTATGATCAGTGTGGATGATTGTTTCCTTCCAGAGAATGTAATGTCTCCATTGGCGACAAGCTTGCAAAATGGAGTACATTTATTTTTCCTAAGTGGGGTACTTACGGATGATATCTAATAATGGCTCACTATGATAGGCCATAGGATGTTCATGTTGAGTGAGAACCACACCCACAACCTAGTCTGAAGCATATGTCTCAATCTCAAAATGTTGTTGCATGTCGGGTAATGAGAACACCGAGGTTTAGCAAAAAACCTGCTTCAAATCATTCAACTCTTTTTGTTGTGA